>JAANSO010000465.1:0-31968 GCA_036507315.1 Lepidocyrtus fimetarius
CATATCATACAATACTATAAAAAGTATTAAAATCTACAATAATTACAATTTAAAAATATTCAATCAAAATTATTCATATTTCATTATCCAGCGTCTTCATTGAATTCTGGCGGCAATAGTTTTAAAATTTAGTTCAAATTCTATACAATATGTTACGTAAGACCTTTTAGTTACAAATCAAGTAAAAACCCAAAGAAAATTTAGCAAAACCTGGACGGAATTAGGTAACCATTTGAATGCTTCTTCAGGTGAAAGTAATTCATGTCTAAGAATACGCAGAAACCCCATCCAGAGAATTCCTTCAATTATGCGTTGTATATAGTTTGATGCCCTCACCATTTCATCTCCGCTTTTTCATATCCACACGAGTACAAGAACGCATTGTGTTTTCCAGGCCAAAACTTTTTAGAACTTCAAGGAATGAGTTCCTCCAAACGAAGAAGATTATAATCCATACCTTTTCATTTAGTTTTCTCTCCAAGCCAGTAACAGTGAGCAAGTGTTCTAAGAATGAGATAATTGAATCAAAGAAAAGAAAGAGGGCGAGGGATGGAGAAGATAGAAAAATGGCAGAGGCTTTCAGTTTCGATTTTTCCTTCTTTTTAGTACAATTACTTAATTCAATATTGTAAAAAGGAAGCACCACGACCACTGCTGCTACTGCCAATCTGCTTTACAACTCTTTCATTCCCGTTCACGCAAGACAGACCGCCAAGATAAGAATGAGAGAATCAATTCAAGTGAACAATAAAATTCAATTTTTAATTCCCACAAAAAAGTGGGAGACTTGGCAGAACAAGAGAATGAGAGAGTGAAGGCTACGTAGAATAATTTCAAATGAAGTTGTCAAAAATTTCTTTCCATTTCCAATTTTTATTTCCTTACTTACCTTCCATTTTTGATGGAAAATTGCAAATTTGATTCTGTTTTTGATTTTTTCATTTGCGACGCCTTCATGCTCTAGATAAATTCTCACTCAATAAAAAACCTTCAAATTTTTTATTATTCGTAAATTCTTTCGAGCTATCGAAGTAAAAACTGACTTTCTTTTCTTCGATTAATGTACTTTTGCAGTAGGCATTTTCGCATGGAATTGTTGAAATATTTAAAATCCTAGTTCTTGTTTATCGATTTTTCGCATAGCTTAAAACAGATTTCAAATGGGTGATAACGTCGATATATATTTTATGGTTTAAATAAATATCTTTCATTAAAAATACAGATCTTATGCATTTATTTAGAACAAGAAATAATATATTAGACTTAATTAAAGAAAAGTGTTAGTTAAGTTAAAGCTTGCGCTCAGCCATTTTCCAATTCATAAAGTTTCATTGTTTATTCAAGTAAGTGAGAACACGTACGTGTTTTTAAAATAGAATCGTTTCTTGTATTTTACAAAATTCTTGTGGAAGTTTTTCAAGGTCTATGGAAATGTTGCGTAAACTATTCTAAAATTCCCATTAATTTAAAAATTGTACGAAAAGAATGAAATAAAATACTAAATAGTCACGTGCCACAACTACCGTTCTAAATTAAATATGTAGCACCAGAACAGGAAAGTTTTATTCAAGTTGCTCCTATAAAGTTTTATTTTAACTTTATGAAAAGAGAAAAAAATTGTTAAAGGGGAAACAATATGCTATGCATACATGAAATATTTTTCTCTGAGAAAAAAAGGAAACTAAACGTGACCAAAAACGCAGAAAAAGAAATTCTAAAATAAAACTAGAAACCACCTTTTGTTTTTGCTTTTTCACTTTCAGCATGAGTAAAATATTCTATTTCAGTACAAAAACTAAAAAGAAACCTGCTTAAATATTACGCAATAACACAATGCTTGCGTAACTCATGTTTTCGTAAATTCACTTGAATGTCTGTCAGTATTTAAAAGAGCAAGAACATGATGAAAGTCTTATACCTTCACTGGTAAATGAGATTCGACAAGAGCTACATGGAGAAAATGGGCAGAGTGAAAGCAGAGAAGTAAAGCGTCTGAAAATTAAAGGAAACGGTGAACTATTGCGGTAGACGGAAGGAAGTGGAAACAGCCTCCAGTAGTCTTCGTACACTCTAGTTTTATTCCTTCTAGCAAGAATCAAAAGGGAATGAACTGAAGACATGGCGGAAAGCAACGGAGAGAATATCTAATGTATGAATGGGATGTTAAGCTAAATTAGTAACGGAAAACAAATTTTTTATTTACTTCCCTTTCTCTTACACAACCACAGTTAAGATTTTTATAGTATTCATTATTTGGTTCGTATAGAAAGTGGAAGGTAAAAAACCACGTAACTATGTAAGTACGTATGGGAGAATTTTTTACGTTTCCAGATGATAAACAGTGAGTGACTGACCGCATCTTCTTTCCTTGTAGATCTTCCAGTTCATCACCGAAACCTTAAGCTTTTTTCCAAGATAAGTTGAAAGCGTTTCCTTTTCCCAGAACTGGGAAGCTGAAGTTGAATTGAGCCGAGACTGTGCTCAATTACAGTGAAATAGAAAATAACTCGTTAGAACTAGAAGAGCGGTAGTAGTTTAGTTTTTTCTTCCTCTTTTTTACCCTGGCTCATTTTCATTATTGCTCAGAGGATTTAGCAAACGACTAAACCAGAAAGTAAAGTACTAACAGTTCACTTTGTGGGCTTCGGTTGTAGAGTCTCGATTCTCGATAAGTATAAAAATGGATCAGGAAAAATACTTCTTTGGAACTAATTTGTAGCTAAATACTTCCCATTTTATCTATAGCTCTACGCAGTAGCTCTACATCTTTTTACTCTTTCCTTCTATTTTTGTTTTAGTCATTTGTCTATGTCTCGTTTAGCTAAACTGTAATAATGTTTATGTCGAGGGTCGGCGTGTCCAGCCCAATGAAGTTCAAGTGCTTCATTGACCTTGTGCGGTAGTTGATAGGTGGAGAGGACTTTGGGAGGAAAACAAGTAGTATTTTCCGTATATTCATTTATAAACATTTTTACTAGTTTTAACTTGCTTTTTATACTGAAAATAGTACTAGTGCCCTCGTATAAATCATTTATTGTCTAAAAATACATAAGAGAAAATAAGGATTAGTTGGTTGAACGATTTCTTCTGTACTCTTCCAAAACTTGTCTTTTTCCAGTTCCCATCCGTTTCCTTGATGCTGATGATGACACACATCACATGAGTGCATGATACAGTGAAGAGGAGAGAGTGCTTGATGAAAAAGAATTCAATTTAATCCCTGTCTTGTTGACTTTCATTTGATCATTTGATTGATCTATCGCAGGGTAACACGGGTAAAAATAGAGCGCCTAATCTTATTGATGCAGGCTTACTTTAGTACAAAAGTGAAGGAAACGGGTTGAGGAGCTTGTTCTGTTACGACTTGAGTAAGAAGAGACAACAAATCGAGTGCAAAATTCCATTTGACCTTTGTTATAGAGATTTCAAATTTTATAAATTTGTTTTTGCAATGATTACAATTAAGAGATTATCTATAGAATTTATATTAATGGGTAAGCTAAAGTTAAGCATACCATAAATGGATACCTGCGATTCAATGTTTGATATTAAAGAATAATCGTTTTTATTGAAAATTTTCAGCCTAACTATTTAGAATGAATAGTATTTTGGCATGAAATAATCATTTTCGATTCCAAAAATAAAATATAATGAAGTAGATCATCCTAGAAACATAAACGATTGTGCCTAGTTCCTTAGTTATATATACAGTATTTTCATTTTTCAACAATTTACGCTTTTCTTACACTGTTAAATTTTCCAGTTTTCTAACAATGACATTGCTGGTTTAAGAATAAGCTTTTATGTGATGCAATTTATTCGTTTTCAATATTGAAATTGAGTTAGCCAGAAGTGTTGCAGCAACAATGAAAATATATTGACTAAATATAGTGAGTGTAAAGAAACTTTGAAAGCATGAATACAGGCATTCACTATAACATTTACTTTTATAAAATTAGGTACTCAAGGAAAATGTACTTTACTAAATCAACAAAAAATGCAAATAAAATTTTGCTTTATTTGCCAGCAAATTTTGTTGTGCTATTCCACCCACGCTCTGACTACTCGTGCTTCTTATCCAAAAGTTCTCCAAAATATTCTCAAAATACTTATGGGCATTAACAAACTCTCATTATTTTAATGCTTAAGATTATGGTAATGAGGTGACGTAATCATGAAGATAATAAGAAAACAACCAAGTTTGAGCTCATTACAAAAATCACAAAGTTGTCAGATTGGATGAGTTTTGCATGAAAATGCATTGGCAGTCCTTAATAGCTTCTGCCAAGTTGTATCCTACGCTATGACTCTGTTGTTCGAAATTTTATAGTCTCTTTTCATTTTTTAGTTTATGACGACTTGTTTCATAATATTATTACCATTACTCTTCAATTTTAATATAATTGAATATAGAAAAGCTTAAAAATTGACGAATCATCTGCGAGAGTAAAATTACGACTGCGTGTACCATCATATATAATGCAAATGAACTGATTGTTTTCAAATTATATTGTATTCCTATGAAAATATAAAATTAAATCCATCAGTACAAGGCAAGGGTGCTACTAAAACTTGAATCAGTATCGAGAAAGAAAACAGGAAAAAGTGAAGAGAAAGTTATTTCCTCAAAAAGTAATGCAAAAGTTCTATTTTTTACGACTCGACAAATGAAAATCTATAAACACACACACATGTCTACTATTTTTATTCAACTGAAGGCCTTTATTTATTTGAAAAGTTTGCTCGTTTTGTAGAAAGGCCAGACACTTATTTTCTACAGTAGGGAACAATTTGCAACTATATAAATTTGAAAATCCTTCATCGGGAAGGAAAGGCATAAGAACAAACAATAGTTCCTTGATTTTTATTATTTTGTGCTTTTTCTTTCACTATTTTTACGATGAAAATTTTGGGGAAAATAGTTTTCATATGAGAGCACTCCGTCCTTAAATCTCCAGCCTGCTTTCCAGTATCCCTACAAAAGATGATGATGATGAAGGATATAAAATGCACGTGCTTGCTTTCCATTAGAGAGAGGTTTTGTTATTCAACAGAAATTCTTTTAAAAATTAATTAATTAACTCAAACTCTCGGATAGTGTTAACGGGTTTTTCAAACAGCGCAATGTACTTGATTTGATTAATTTCCAATTTCTTATTAATTTATCTCGTATGCATGTTGGGCGTCAATTCTGGAAGAATTCAAACTTTGCTGTTCATATAAAAAAATATGTTGAAACGTCTATACAGTAGGTATGTACGGGTATGTCGAAATGCTAAAATACGTACTATTTAGTCGTACTTAACACTTATAAAGTTACAACCTTAAAATAAACAACCCTTATCAAATTTCATGTACACTTATAATTTAAAGCATGAAAAATGATAATTAAAGTGTGGTACCGCCGAGATGAGTGGGTGCAATGATCCCTTGATTTTGTTTGTTTTCAGTTTTCCTTTCTCCACTTAAGTAAATATGTTTTGCCATGAATTACCTTTCTCAATCCTTTTCTCGCCGAAGAGAAGGAGAGGAGTATAAATACCAGCTATAAGCAAACAATATAATATTCTATTAGGACATTCGAACGCATTCATTGCCAGACTTATTCCAACAATTCAAGAAGACTCCTTCAGGCCGTCAGCTCAAGATTAAAGCTGAAGCTGATGTATTTTATTATTGTGTGCAGAATGAGAAAGGAATGAATTCACGAGTGTAAAGAGAATATATTTCTATAAAGCATAAACACATTTCGTCATTTAAGCTAAATAAAGCTGGAAAGAATGAGAATTTCCACAAACAACATCAAATTACTTTGATCTCCAAAATGCCGAATGAAATCTCATTCTGTACTCCCTCTACGCAAGGCTTATTGAAACGTAAGTTTTTAGTTTGTTTGTACTTTAGCAACACCATCCACACCAGCATTCGATCTGTACCGCCGCCGCCATCATCAACATTATTGGAGAAGCTTCTCGGAAAACGAGGAGAAAGTGAGAAAGGAGTCAACATCTAATTCAAAAGTGAAGTCAAACAGGGTTCTTAACAAAAACCATTTATATTTTTGCTTGATCCCCATTCTGCAATGATTGTGGCGGTGATGATGACGATGGTGATTGTGATGGATTTAGCAGCAGCTTTGGCAAATGTGCGAAATGAAGTATATGCAAGATAAGCAAGCTTAGGTATACATTTTAGTTGCGACTAAGAAAATGGTTGAAGTAGTGGAAGCTGGAGGAAAGTTTAGCTTTGGCAAAAAAACGTTGACTCGTTATTCTTTCTGATTTGCAATATTGCTCGCTCGGCAGCAAAGGAGACGGGAGAATGAGAGGGAGGATATTTGATGATGTTATGTGGAAATGTGGTTTCACCTACTTTTCGTGGTCTGACCTGAGCTTCTTTCTCTCAAACACACACAACTTAAAGCTTGTGAAGTGTACAGAATCCTTTAGAAAAAAGTATAAACTGTTCCTGAAGAGAAAATAGAGCTCACTCTCATACAACAAAAACACCGTGAGAGAAGGAAGCTGGTAGATTTTTACACTGGATTAAAAAGAGTTTACAGCTCCTATCGAGGGATAAGGTTTAAACTTAAATGGCAGGATAATAACTAACCTATAGTTGAACACTTGTTTTCAAGAGGAGAAAGAGAGAGGATATGCAAACTAGGTATAGTAAGTAGGTACTTCAGTAGAGTACTTAGTTTACTTGGAGCTGTTTTAATTTTAATTTTGTTACCTATGGTATATCGTTTATAACCAAAAACCAGTTTAACATGTCGAGTTCAAGCTTGTTTTCAAATACCTAGTCAGAACAGAAGAGTCAGAAACTATTGAAATGAGAAAACCACAACCAGCTGTATTGTTTGTGTTCCTACCTGAGAATTGCGTAACGTTACTTATTTTAAGTACTTCAAAAGCGTAAAAAATAGAATTGATTAAATTAATAAAAGAGAAAAATGCGTGTGTTTCAATTCACAATGTAAAGAATAATCGAATAGTTTTCTGAAATTAATTCAACATGGCTGCCCTGTAAATACAAATATCTGAGTATGATCAACTTGAATTAAAAAATAGTAACTCGTAATTCAGGATTCTGGAAACCTTTTTTTATTTTTTCATGTTTCTTGAACCATTCAAAGAACCATTGTCCCAACATCAAACATGTACTTAATCACGCACTCTGTTGTATTCTGTTTTTTATATATTTCTTGAGATTTAAACGTTTGCTTCGAGGGCTCCCCCTCTCTTCTCTTCACGATAAGCTTACCCAAAGCTCTTTCTTAAATAATTACTACAGGGGGTGGAGAATTGTTCCTCGTAAACTTGAAATCTCAATCCCTGTACAAACAATGAACACAAATCTCATTTATATTCAAATCTGAAACTCCTGGTTTTATATTCTCCGTCCTTTTTCACATTTAAATCAAAAGCGCAGTTGTTTTGTAATCAATCAATAAAATCCTCTTTTCCCTGGTTCCCTTTCCATTTCTTGCTTAAAAGGAAAACCTGCTGGAGGGAAAGGTCTACAAATGATATAACAGAACATAGACAAATTCTTTTTCAAATCTCTCATCATTTTTTATTGTTTTTATCATGCCCAAAACGTAGTAATTTAAAATTCCTTTTCTCCAAGAAGAACAAATAAAATATTTTTGATGCTTTCTTTATCTACGGATCGTCTTTCTACAGAAAAGCGTCATCTTTTTCCTCATCAAGTGAGCTACAAGTTTATCTTTTTATTTGTGCCTGTCTCTTTTCTTTCTATACTCGAATCCTGGAAGATATGATGATGTCAAAGGAGTTCCAATTTATTTCAAACTCGGTTGTTCGAGAGAAATCTTCGGATTTATTTCAGAGCTTTCATCTTGAAAAATATAAGATGTACCAAGGTACGTATGTTTACTCACACAAATCCAAACCAGCTAGCGTCATAAGCAGCAGCACCATAGTCGTTCCCTTGTCACTAAGGCTGTCATTGCTACTGCTGCTGTCATATGCATGACAACACTTGAAAGGATCGTGATCCACTCTTTTGACCCATCACGATCATCCATCCACCCTACTGAGCCGTATTCCTCATGTCAAGATAAATCTAGTTTCTTTTTTACACAGCAATAGAAGCAGCAACAGAATGAAGAAACATCCAAAATAATAAAATATAATCTTATTGCTATGCATCTTCTTACTGTTGGTTGCTAGTCTTCATCTGTTTAAAACTTTCCGAAAAAATCTTCCCCTTCATCACTTCCTTCTCCTTCTATTGCATTTTATTTTCCAATCGACTACCTACCTGAGTCAGAACACTTCGAGCCCCACATTTGAAAATTCTGTACTTTTTTTGGAGACACAATACAAGAACAGAAGGAAGACATTTTTATTCATATCAGCTAAGTTCCCCACCAACCACGTTCCAAGGAAATCTAGTTTTTCCCAATTTCAATTCAAAGTTTGGTTTATCTTGCGGTATACAGACGAGAGGAGAGTACAACAGACCCACCATGGCCATCGCAATTATATCTCAGTCAGAGCTAGAAAAGTAATAAGAGGGAACGTTTAAGTAAGCTTGACAGCTGAGAAGAAAGGAAAAGGAAGGAAGAAGAAAAAGTAAAACGGACGAAAAAGTATTTTAGCAATGATAAAGTAGACTCTTGCGAACATTCACTTCTTTCCCTTCTTTGCTCACTAGTTTCCTATCTTCTTCCTGAGGAAATGCTTCTGGTATTAAATGCAGACAGATTTGGACGTTTACAGAATCTTAAATAAGTCACCAAACCGAGTTCTTTTCCCTTTCTCTTTAAAAAACTGGAACTATGGGCTTTGATATGCACTAGGGAGGGATAGAAGACTACATCAATAATGTGTACTGCTTGAATGAAATGTATTTTAAACAAAGATTTCTGTAAAAAACAGAAAAAATAAGCTACTGCAGATATAATAATACACCCAAAGCCATGTTTTAAAAATGAGCCCCTGTTTATTATTGCAACGACAAACCGCATTAAATGTGTAAGTAGTGAAGCCAACAAAAAACTAAAGATTGTTGAACCTTCCAAGATCTTATCATTTCTAGTGGTTTAGCAATTGCTGTTGTTGCGGTTCTTTTTATGCAATATCATATGTGCATGGATTTGTTTTTGTGCAACTACAAGCCATACTAGCATGTAAAGATAAAAATAAGCTGATTTTGTATTTCATTATTTCGAGAAAGAAGAGAAAAAACAGTCCAAGTACTACAAAATGCTAATGTCGTACAGAGAAAAAAAGCAAAGTCAGAACTGCAGTGATTTTACATCAAATCTTGTTTTCATTGTATGTAAGACATAGAGAAAGTGAAAGTGTAATTGGAAATGACGAGATGATGCACGAATAAACTGCCATCCAAGCCACAATCATTATCGCCATCACTATAAAAACCTTTGTCTGCAATTTGTGAAAACGATGTGGTCAGCAGTAATAGCAGTGAGTAAGCACTGCACTGGGATTATATCATTATGCGTATAAGTATGTAGTTTTATGTCAAGTAGAACTGGAAGAGAAAACTCCATTTTAAATGGTCAGATTCAGTTTTTGTCAAAGTTTTGACCGTAGTAAAGCATTGTCTGGCTTAAATCTGGTCGGCCACAAATGAAAGAATAATTGCTCTTTGAGGCTATTATGCGGAATAGGTACATTTGGAAGGTCGAGATTTATATAGAGAATTGAGACATGTAAAAAATGTCTTAATGAGCCATTTGTTCAATGGATAATTTTTTTTTAGTTTTGAGCAGTAGACCATTTTTATTCTGACATCAGAAATGATTCATCCAGAAACACTTCTCGTCATTGTCGATTTTGATTTTCCTCTGACAATCTTTCATGTAGCTATTCATTTATATTATATCTACTAATAGACTTAAATTTCTAATTAAATCTGAATTAACTTTTTAAAATTATTCTGTATGAGAAAGCTCAAACCCACTATATTTCTATTTATTTTAATGGTACATACGTACACAATCACGGTTATTTTGAAGTTTTTGAATTGGATTCGTATAAGTACCCAGTACTTTTATTGCCATCGCTGACTAAAAACTCCAAAAGGAAATTGAACATGTTAGTTTGACATGGCTAGGTCTATGCCGTGACAAATGTGAAATCGATATTTTGTATAAAAAATCCGGGTAAAGAGTGAAAAGAGGAAGTCGAATGGAATGAATGGAAGAAGAGCGCTTGCTGCCTGCAGTTCTGGATGACGTTTCAAATTGATATATGTTCAAGAGGCAGATCTCATTCAGGAAATAAAAGCGTAGTGAAAGTTTTATTTGGAAAAGCGGCTCTTGTCCAAATTGCGGATAGATGTATTTGAGCTTCCTCTTCTTTTTGTTCAAAACCCAAACTCATCGTCCATCTTTGGTTTGAGTTATCAGCTCAGCAGCAGTGGGAAAATATATTTTGTATTTGAAAAAAGCTTCAAAATACTCTTTAACTCCAAGTTGGCTTGCTTGTTTCTTGCAAAACAAACAAAAAACACAACTTTCCTATATTTTTAGCATTTTTGGGCTTTACCGTTTACGCAACTTTGCAGATTTAAGATTTTAGACACTTGTCTGTAGAACGAAACAAAACTCGCTCAATCATAAAACGACACGGCTCGATTTAGGTCATTAAATTGCTGATTTCATCAAAAGGTTAACAAATCTCACCAGTGGGGATTTATACAAGGCTTTATACACTTACTGTTACGTATTTTTTATTTTGCTGAATCCCTCTTCTAAAGGGGATTTTTTCTATATTGGAAGTCACTTTTGGGAGGAAATCCATGGATGCTAGGGATTATTAAAGCCGTGTTTCAATCTCAATTCGTCTCATCAACTTTGTCCGTGTCACTTTTGTTTCAGATTATTTCGGAAGGGGATACAGTATTGAACTAATTTGCATGAAAAGGAGATAGATTGCTTCTCATTTGCAAATTTCCAGGGAATTGAGTCACAGTTATAAGCACCACCAGACATTTCTCCGGTTCCTATCTGTTCTTGTCTTTTGAAATATTGTTGCTGTTTTACAAAACTGCAAATTATGTACCTTTGAAAAATATTTTCAATAGACAACTCATTCATTTGAACTGCTCTCCCTGATTTACCGGTTCCTCTAAAATTAATTGAGTGTGAATGAGTCCCCTTTCGAGACTGACGAGATAAAAAAGCAACAAAAATCAAATGCTTTACGTTTTTCATAGAAAAGCATAATGAAATGACGCAATTCGCATTTTTTGCAGAATAGAACAAAAAGGGCAAACATAAGTTTGATCCTTGTGGGAGAAGAGAAATACTATGAACGGGAAAACTATATGTGACCCTCTCTTTAAATTGAGGTCGAGGGTTCAAATTTTGATTTTAAAAGAATCAGGAAAGTAGTACATTGTGTGGCTGTGTGACTGCCCAGAATACCTACACTCATTTAGTTTTTGTTCTTTCCTATTGTCTCTCTTCCCAAAAATTGAGGGCATTCTTCCACCCGAAAAAAGTTTTACACCCGAGGGTATTTACCATCTTGGAAGCTTTTAAAAGCTCCATTTTTAGATTTGCTTTAATAACACAGAAAAGAAAAGGTTGATATTTTCGCACTAAAATGAAAGCTTTTCTTTATAAAACCTACTCTCATATTGAGTCCTCAGTTTTAAGTTTTCCTACCTCCTCTTTGCACAGATTTAACATTTTTCAGAGAAAGACAAACTTACATAAAATATTAAAAAGTACATGAGTAGAATATGAAGTAGCAATTAAAACAGTTTCTATTCAAACCTCTTTTCTATATTTCTCTCATTCTATTCATAACGTGCCAACCTCAAGCTCACTTCATAATGTTCCCATAAAATGCAAATGAATAGAATGATGATGATCGTATAATTTAAAAGCATACCTGATGCGCCCTATTTAAATCTACTCTCAGTCCCATTCCCATCTCATCTTTTTCTGCCATCAGAATTTAAAAGAAGGGCAATTGCCTTGATTCAATCTGCATCATATTACACTTGAATAGTGAAGTAAAATGTAAAATAGATAATAATCAGAAAGTTAGAGAGAGAGAGAGAAACAGGAAAAGTGGAAAGTTGAGTGTGGCCCTCAAATTCAACCTACTCTTGCAAATTTTCATGTGCGAAAAAAATTCATTAAATTGTATGAAACTTCTATCTATATTAAATTACTATCTGTGTTTTGATAGAGTGGAACCAGAACTAGATCTTTCATTGAAAACAAAGGGGGTCTCAGCAAAAATTCTTTTGATTTCCATTGGGAACTAAAAAACACGTACCTTGAAATATTCAGGAGTTTCCATCTAGTTCTGATACTCGATGAACTACGTTTGTTAAAATGTGCTATGCTAAAATAAAGTTTAAAAAAAATTGAATAGAATACGTTGAATATTACAATGAATGTTGCTGTCAAGTCATGCTAGTTCATGTTAAGTATTTTACATTTGGTAAATATTCATGACAATTGTCCTCCACATATTCACGTGCTCCCGTTATTGCTATAAGATAAGATAAGAATGGAAAATCTTAAATGATATCAACCAAATGAAAGGGTAAATGTCACCCGTTATTAAATTCTATCTTGTGTTGAAGACAGTAATTTAAATGCATAAGCATAAAGCATGTTCAAAGAACTGGAAATGAATCTATTATAGCAGCATAAACACATTGATAACTGAATGTCTATGAGTTTTGCATTTTGAAAGAATTTTTTTCAAAATTAACGAAGGACATTTCAAAGAAATTCACAAGTAATAAATTTTATATACTTAAAAGCTATAAAAATGTTCCCTTCTCTTGTCCTCCATCACCCATACAAAAATAATTTATTTTTATATTTAATGCTTGTTCACATCCTCCCTTCTCATTTTATAATTTCAAGAAATGGAAGTTAGTTATTCTTTAAAAGCTCATAGAAGAAGAAAGTATCAGCTGCATATAACCATATATTGCGATAATAGTAAAACAGTATTACCGAAACAAGGACAGTTTTTAGTAATAAATGGAACTTTAGCGTCTGAAAGGAATATGCATCATCATGAATACTTAATAATCATGAGAGAGATAATACTTCCCTTGATCTTTCTTTTTCCTTAGTTAAGTACGTATTGGAACGTTAAATCACCGACTCTCTGAATATTATAGAAGAAAAATGAGTTTGTAAAAGCATAAGGGAGGATTTAAGTGGTGAAACTGAGTTTTTTTTGCTAGCAATTGCACTTTTCTTTATTTTATGAGCAGAATGCAATATGTCCTTAGGCTTAGAAAGAAAGTAAAGGGTTGACAATAAAGTCAAAGTCAAAGATTGTTCCTTTTTTATTACATGAGCTCGTTACGCAATCTGAGTAAAAAACTATTTCTTTTTCGTCTTTCTTTGAGTTTGTGCGTGAAATAGAAATTTACAGTGAAAAGAGCTTGTTTATGGAGTGGAACAAGAGTGGAGACTAGTTCAGACAGTTCAATGCAAACAAATTTATTTTAAACTCTAGTGAAAACAAATCCTGAAGGTTTCCATCTTCTCTGGTTACGCAATTTTAGAAAGATGCACAGTAGTAGTAGACAATGAATAGTTTGTAGAGAATTTTACATGAGAGTAGTATTTTTTTGTGAAAGAGAAGGAGTCTGAACTTTTGATTGGAGTTTTCTTTTATTTCGCAAGACTATGTAAGACTTGAAACATGTTCTATTTCTTTTCAGTCAATCCAAGTTATAAAACTTTTACTCTTCTGTTTTCGTTGCAATATAAACGCATTTTGACGAGATTTTTGGATTTAAGTCATGCATTGGAAATTGCTTTTATTCCTTTGGCTTTCAAAGTGGTTTTGTGCGTTCTTTCTTCATCGTTCATTGTGCGAGTGAGTAAAATGACTACGATAAGAGAGCTACGTGCATTGAGAGCAAATTTTTTTGAGAAGAAGGAAAAAGATGAAGAGACTAAAAAGTTAAGTTAAGCTTCCCCCATTATTTTTCAAGTAGTTCCCTCCTTCCCACAGCACATGCTTTCATAATTTTCTTCACAAAACATCACAAACTTTTTTCATGCATAATTGAAGCCTTAAACGGTGGAGCGATGTTTAAAAGCTGTGCTCAAATTATTTTACTGAGGATGATGTTGGGAAGATTGAATGACATCTCGAAATAATTTGCACTCACTTTTCCAGCAGTAAAGCTTATACAGCCCTGGCATAAACAATCATTTCCTGTGGTATTTATTCCGCTTAAGTGAACAAAATAAAAACAAAAAAGGATTAGGACAGGTACTTCCAAAGTATTTTCCACGGGAAAGTGATCCTGTATGAGTTGTAACTACCATAACATATAATGGCCAAAGTTGAAAAGCGTTTTTCATTCCAACAAACTCCCCCGCTTTGCTAAACTGGATGGCACGCATGCAGATGCATTTTGATTGGATTTTTATTTGAATTCTCTCCGGAGTAATATATTGTTTTCACTATTTCTTAAACAAATAAAAATCACTTTTATAACTTTGGGCATCAGACGGAAACGGATCAGTGAAAATGAGAAGAGAATGCGGTCTTCAAAAGCAACTTCCTCTGCCATTTCCTGCACTTATTGGCCCAGGTCGTCGTACTAAACTTTCATTATTTTTCCATTTCATTTAACAACTTCCCTTCTCATATTACCCAGGTTTCCAACCAAATTATTTTACATAATCACATAGCATATGCTTCAAGTATTTTTTGTTAAAAGAAAGTTACCGTTACTTATTAAAGCTGATGAGGACGGTTATTATGGGGGTATTGGTTTTCCGAACGTGAGTTATGAAAAGTTTGTGATTTATATTCTTCCAAGATGAATTTACGCAAAGCTAAAGGAATTCTAATATTAAGAAATCGATAGCATATTTATTCATGCTTCTGAAGCAGCTATTATGAGTGCGGTCATATTGAGAAAAAGATTATGTTTTTATTCCCTTGATAATTTCAAAGTGCGTCTATTTATTTCCTGCTTTCCAGCAAGTTATAAAACCACCCACGCCACACAGCGCGTAAATAAAGCGTAATAAATCTATACAGATTCAGTTTTTACTTTCTTTTTAGAGAAAGTTTTGTGTCTGGAGAAAGAAGGGGTATTTATTAGCTTGATTTCACTCACAATCTTAAATCTTACACACAACTCAAACGATACTATTACATTCTTTCTTTAATAATATCCCCATTTTGCTCAGTCACAGTTACGCTCTCTCTTTTCACTTTCTCTTCATTCTTGATGCTTTATTCTCCATACGAAATCATAAAATTGATAAAAAATCCATTCAATCTTGAAAACTAGTCATGGACTTACATCCTTTTATATTTATAGCATTGATTTTTGTAACTTTTTAAAAAAGAAAGCAAAAATGCTTATATTGACTTTTTCTTTTCCCCTTTCCAGACGGTTAGTTTGTCCTTTCCTTTCTTCCTTTAGAGAGAAGGACAAAAAATTTACACACGGAGGTTTTTGGTTGACTGCACCAACAGCATTGAAAAAAGTGGTTAGTTTTTTACCAGCTGACAACTTTAGTAGGAATAGTTCACGAGGAACTAAATACGTAAAACTATATCTCTATGTCCTTCTCTGCAAATGTGTGGATACTTTCTTTTATTATTTTTCTTACATGCCTCACCAAAATATCTGTATTTAGCCATGTATTACTTTTTTATGTATACGCCTTACTTGTTTTCTCATAAAATATTGTTTTCTGGAAGTGGAAGTAAAGAGAAGGAAAAAGTTCATCTCGGAAAAAACGAGAGGAAAAGAAAAGGTCATAAATAGCTGGAATAATAGCAGTCCAGGAAAATGTTGAAGAAGACGAAAAACCAAAAAATACTTATAAATATGGGCATAATGTAAAAAATAACAATGAAACTTGTTCTTCAAAGATTATACTATGCTTAGTTATCCTTGGATGGTCTCTTCTGGTTTTTTACTACTTCGACTTAAAATTCTTTTTATACTTTTACCAAAGATATAGTTAAAGCACGCACATATTTCATCGTCGATGCATTTAGGATTATATAAGTGGGAGTATAAGAAGAATAATATCCATGTGAAAATATTCAGGGACGACGGGGACGCAAGTGGAAAGAGTTATGGCTGGCTAACCATCTATCTCTTCAATAATATGTATTTTCCTTGAAAAAGAAGAGCTCAACATAAAAAAGCACAAGAAAAGGATTACGCTCAGATGACAAAACTTTGTTCGTGTGCGTAAAAAACTTTCATGAAATTACAATCAACTGATAGCAGCTCAGCCAAACCAACAGCTCACCTCCATTTACTCTACTACTGTCATATCTCCGCTATAAAAATAAATATGTGGCTGCTTTCAATCTTATTTCTAAATTCCAAATCACTTTTCTTCTTTACATGTGTGGTCTCGGTGTGTATAAGCTATAAGTTTATTTATAGATAGGAGAAATGCTTCCTTCCGGAAACGATAATATTGTGTGTGAGCTTTCTTACTAAATTTTTGCTTATCTTTCCTCCAGTAAGTCCTTTTCATTTACATCATATCATATTTCAGTAAAATAACAACTCCAAGGCATAAATAAGATGACTGGTGATGAACGACTTTTTAAGACGGGTTTCACCAAGATTCTCCGTCTTAAGTTGTTGGTGAAGATGAAATCACATCGGATGTCGAAATTGAAATGAAATGGAATTTTTAGGACAGCAAAAGAAGTGCTTTTTCTTACATGTTAAAATTTAGGTGAGGAGGAAAGGCTTTTGATGATGCTGATGAATTCCCAAACTAGTTCTTCTTGTGATGAAACGAAAATAAAGTTAAATCAGGACTTTTCTTGTAAGGAAAACTTCCATATTTCTAGGGATGTCTATTTTTTGAAAGAAATTAATAAGGATTCAATTGAATTGTGATATGTTGGCTGGCTTTGAGGTTGTGTAAATGTTTTCTTGGCTTATTTATATAGTTTATTTTGTGCAAAGGAATATCGATTAAAGACGAGGCGTTAGGAATTACGTTGATTTTCTTGGAAAAGAAGAATGATTTTGATTTAAAGATGGCTTTGCTTTGCTTACATTTTCATACTCTTGCCGCTAGCGTAAGAGACTTCCAGCTAATTTTATTTAGAAAGATTTGGAATTCTGGAAAGTAGGAAATTGATTTAGGAATAGATTTCCTACGTGACAATTGGGAAGATATGCGATCAATACCAAAGTTATTATTGCTTGCGCAAATGATGACGATAAGGGATTGGAAAAACGATGCAATACTACGTTTGATTCGCTCTGCATCGACTGCTGCAGAAGCAGTCGTTTGTAGATTGCCTAGGGAAATTTAAACATGATAATATTGAGAAAGATGAAGATGAAAACTAGCATAACGTGACATTAGGAAAAGTAGGTTGCTGAGAATGATACGGAGATATTTATATGTATGTGCGCACATGTACAATTGAATTTGAAGAAATTGAAATGGAAATTTTGCTGAATCTAAAGATCGTTGATGCAAGTGCAAGAATGCTATTGTTGAATAAAAAATCAATAAAATTGAGTTATTTTTATGCATTTTTTATTTATGTTTCCAGGCTCGGTGTTCGTCAATGACGGGGTTGACTCAGACGCCACTTCAGAATCAACGTATAGCATATTCCAATCACTTCAGTCGGGACCTTTCTCACCCAGTTCGCCGGGAGAACCATATTTTGATGCAACAATTCCAAGAAATGTTACAGCCCTTGTGGGAAAGACTGCGTACCTGAGCTGTCGAGTGAAGAATCTCGGGAACAGAACGGTAAGAATAATATTAATTTTTATAAATTTATTTCAATACTAACAAAAACAATAACCGGTATACAATATTTGAGATAAGCAGAGCTTTGTATACATAAAAACAAGTTGTATCGGTAATTGTTTATCAAATCTCTTAAACTTTTAAAGAAAAATAGAAAGGTAGGTATTGTAGTTCTGATAATACTTAGTCAAATGTGCTCAAGTCAATGTATATTTACTAAATTTAAAATAATATTTAAAATATTTGCATTATAAATTTCGTTTTATTTCTTCCAGGAAAACTGTTTACATTTTAAGATTTAAATAAAGTGCATTTGTGCTTGTGTATATAGAGAAAAAATGTTTTAAAGAGTCTTGGAGAAAACTCAGCGTGAAGCATTCTCATTAAAAACTTAAACGTTTTTAAGATCCACTTCCTATTTTCCACGAAAATATAAAAAAATAAAAGATTTAGAAAAAATATAATCATTCTTATCAAGTTTATTCCTTCAAGACTTCAAAAGAGCTCAAAAAAGTGAATCGTAGTAAAAATGATTTTTTGCTTCTTTTGAGTTTATTTAAACCCCCTGCTGAAACTATTATGTTCAGAGGAGGATTTGTACTCAATACATTGTGATAAAACTCACACATTGCCAAAAGTATCCAGTGGTGCGGGTCCTATTTGCAAAGATGTAGTCAAATAATAACATTTCAAAAGCAGCAGTCACACAGACAACAAATCATTATTGATGTCTGAAAACTGGTTTAAAGGAAAAATATATTTGCATTTCACAAAGCGTTAGTACAAAACATTTAAAAGTATTCACAGCTAGTTTATCAAAGTAATTTTTGATTATTTAAATTTTATGGCTATTTTTAAATAGACTTTATTACTAAAATGTATACTAGGAAATTTTGATATTCGCACTATGCCTGGTTGGTTGCTAATTGACATATATCAAATCTGCGCTGCAAGAAATCTTTGGGACAAGAGTAACGCAATTAATGTTTTACTTTTGCTCTACTTCCCCCTTTCCAACCTTAGCCTAAACTTTTACAAAAACCGTGACCATACATTTCTCCAGTTCTAGTTACATAGCTGAATCTTTCTTACACACTCACTCTTTTATACTACCCACATTACTTTTTTCTGCTATTAAACTGATTTGTAAGAAGTGTGGCAGCAGCGGAAGTGATATTGTATTGGCTCTGGAGAACCCTGGAACGGAGCCAACACCTTCCATCATAATTCTTGAAGGGAATAATGGATTGTCTTTTTAGAGAAAAGAAAAAAGAAGGAAAGAAAAGAAAGGCAGAAAAAAGGGTGCTTATAATTTACCCAAAACACAGTGTCGATCCTCTTCTTTTTCCCAGTCAGTTTTGTGATGGGATGGTGGACTGCTCGTTCCACGAAAATAAAACTAGGAAGGAACAAGAACAAAGATGAAGAGTAAAGATTAACGCCCCGAATATGGGATGAAAATTGTTTATCTATGTCTTACATTTTTGTGGGTAAATTACATTCGCCTACTTTTTTATGGAGGCAGCGGTAGCACCAACAAACGGCAGCACATTAGTCAAGTTTTCGTCTTTCTAGAAAGACAAGACAACATCCAAAAAGATCCAGAGATCTTGCAAAGATAAGCTTATTTTATTCCACGTTGTTGTTCCACTAATGATTTTTCTCCAGTTTCTCCAACATTTTTGCAATTCAGGGTAGAAATTTAGTTACTTTTCAGATGTTTTCTTGGCTTGTTCTGGAAAGAGATAAATTTAGTTTGTTTTGAGAATGAGGAGCACTGCCAACTACAAAACTCATTCTTACATAAGCTCACAATGCATTTTAGTTCAGAGTCGCAATTCCAGCAAATCTATTATGTTCATCATTATAATGAAGCGTACTTACCCTAGTAAAAGGGCTGAATATATATTACTGGTTTAGTTTAGTCTGGAATGGTCGGAATGACATTGGAGTGGAAGTGGAATTACATGTATTTCATCATCGACTATTGTCATAAAATGGGTTTTCCAATTTTTAAAAATGGGCCCTTAAAAACCCTCCTCCATAAAAAGGAGAACATTTTTAAGGGCAGTGGAAACTAAAGTGGAGTGGATGGGACTTTCTACAAGGAAGTTTTAACGTTATCTTTTATTTAAAGCGGTTTTGAATGGATTTTTGAGCAAAATATATGAGACAGGTCTCACTTTTGTCTATATCATTTAAGAATCTTGCAGCTCTCTTGCTTCTTCTGCAAAACTATTTCCAAGCGTAAAGCTTTGGAAAAATTTAGGACAAAAGCTATGGTTTGATATAATGTACGAAGGACGAAAATATTGCATCATCATCATAATTACGGTTAGGAAAAGTAATAAAAGTTGTTGGTCCATCATCATCGGTCTCGCTATTGTATTCAACATCGTAACCGTCATTGAACGATCATTTTTAGGGTCCGTTTTACAGAAAGTGACGACGAGCAGTAAAAACAATGGCGAGAGAGGTTTTATAGTTTAATGATGATCAAAGGTAAAGGAATTAACTTTTTCTAAGCTGAAAAGTTTGCAACTAGAAGAAAAAATACTTTTTAGATATCTATGTTCAATTGTTGTTCTACCGACATTAAAAAGGAAAGGAAATTGCAATGCATTGTGCACCACTTAAGAAAAACTGCTGAGGAATGACATTTACACGATTAATATCTGACAGGATTTTTTACTTTCTTTTTACCCCTAAGAAATTACCGTTTCATTCGCTTTGTATCATAATAATAAATAAAATATTAGAAAAGTTGCTTCTCTGCAGTTTTCTGCAAAAAACATCTTTCGTACCTTATAAAAAGTAAAAGTTGTTAGAATGATGACGATCATTATCAACTCTGTAATGAATCACCCAAATATAGCACAGCAAAAATGCTGAAAAGTAATGGGTGAAATTAATAGTCTGCTTGCCACTGCAGTCTGCAGTAGTAGGACCATGTAGTAGCACAGCATCATTACATCACATCATAATTTATAAGTGGTAAACTGCCGAATATAGATTGACCTTAACCTCACTTCGCCTAACTCATTCATTTCAGTTATAGAGTTTTAGCACATTGAAATACCGCACTTACAGATTTCAGATTAGCGAGGCAGAAAGCATTTTACGAAGCTCAAATGCTGCTAGTCTAGTGATTATGATGAAGAGCAGTTGTAACCCAGCTGGAATCTTTTTATACTGAAAAAATGGTAGTGCTTTCACTTCACTGCTTCCAAATAAATCCCTCTTCAAAAAGGAATATCCTTCTTATCGCCATTATAAACAATGTTTCATTCCAGACGGATTGAGTTTAATGAAGGTCATCTTGATCATCATAATCACCGACACGTTCTAGAAAAGGATCAGGGAAATAAAAAGAGGTAGCAAAAAGTTTTCTACTGGTTATTTTTCTATTGTTTCCTTCTCCAATCATAAGATTATTATTGCTTTGGAGTTTGCAAAAGTTGAACAGCAAAAGCATTCAAAGTGTGCTATAAAAAAGGAAAGTGTAATGAAGATGCATCGTAAAAAGGAAGTAGTAAAAATTAGGGCAAAACAGTCTTATGAGATTAAAAGCCACACGCTTGTTCTCCTTTTCTAAATGAGAGGAAAATACAAAAAAAAAAAGAATGAGTAACAAAGTTAGGACTACAATCCGAGGTTTTATGGGAGGTTTTAATTTTAATCCAGTTCTTGCACAAAAAAGGAAACAAGATTATACTCTCCATTAAAGGTTTTTGCGTTCAACAATATAAAAGAAAAAATAAATTAAGGCATAATGAACATTTGTTAATTATTAAGGTGGACGGTTTTCCTTGAAATAATTGTAATAAATATTCTTTTGCGTTTTCAAGGATCATTAACTTAAATTAAGAAGGCTGTTGAAAAGGATTAAAAATAAGACATGAAAAGGATTAAGATGAATGAATTGGAGTATAAAAATACTTAAATTTCTGGGAGTATAGTAATCTGGTTATTTATTAGTAGCCATAATGCACTCCATATCCATTAAAGCTGGCAGTGGCTACGGCTGGTGCAGAGCTGTATGCAACTCCCAATCCAGCTGGAACGGCAACTCCTTTGGCTACTGTTGAAACTGGGAGGGCTTGATGATGAGGATGGGCTGCGTATCCAATTGGGGCATGGTGAACGGCAGCTGGGGCTGCGGCGTAACCAGGATGGGCGTAGGTGATGGCTCCAGCTGGTGCATGGTAACCATGATGAGCAAAAGCAGGAGATGCTCCAATCGTAGTTTGATAACCGTGAGTAAATGCTGGAGCGTGATGATAAGCAGCTGGGGCATGAGCAAAAGCTGGAGCTCCGTAACCATGTGCGTAGGTCGTAGGGGTGGCGTAAGCTAAGCCGGAGATGGCTGGGTGGCCAGCATAAGTTGCATCATTGGTGTAGCGGATGTCAGTCTTACGAACAGTGGCATATGGAGAGTTGATAACCTGCATGAATAATGAATAAACATGGGTATTTTTTAACTTTAAGTAGAATGAATTTAAGGGGTTTACACAACCAGAAGAAAAATTTGCATAGCAGTGTTATTTTTATTGTTATATAACAAATTCTTACCTTGGCCTGCTTTGAAATAGAGCTAAGCCCTCCATATCCTCTGACAGTATGCTCGGCTTGGGAACCGAGAGCATAAGCAGAGGAAACATATCCGGGAGATAATCCAGTTGCAGGGGCAAGGGCTGAAGAGGCTGCTGCCACCGCGGAAAGGATAAGGAGCTAATTAAATTAAATTATACATGATAAACACAAAATTACGTGCATTTTTCTACGAAAAATGTAAGGTAAAAGAAGACAGGACTAGTGGGTGTAGGTAGAATTAAATTCAAAACTTATCTTTTTGAGCTTTTGCTTTGCAAGGAGTGTGTGGGGTGATATAAAACTTTTAAAATAAAGTTTCCAAACGAGAAAAACGGACTATTTCTTAAAAAGTTTTCTTACCTTGGCCAACATATTTTTAAACAAATGGTTCGGAGTACTTCCCAGGAATATATATTTTTTGAAGAAAGCAAAAGGAAATAAAAAATATAATAAATAATAATGATTTTGAAAGAGAAGAACAAAAGTTTTGCTGCTTAGCTAGCTTCCTAAGGAGTAAGAATGGGTGAGTTATAGGAGCACCTTCAACACTTTTATACTATGCTCATGTTTCATTCCCTTTGTTACCCACGCCGAATACCAATGCAATGTGGCACTGGTGCTGGTGGATGGTGACTTTGATTAAGGGCCATTTACGGATTTTCTTGAAAATTTAATGGCAACAATTTAAGATCTACGCAAAAACTTTTGTCTTTTACTAAAGCCATAAACTTTTTGAAAGAGTTGTATGAATAATGTAGGACGGCATAAAAAGCAGAACTGGCTTCCTTTTCATTGGAATTGAGGAAACATTGTGAGGATGTGAAGCAAATTACGAAGAGAGTGGGTTAGAGGTAGAGGTAGTATAGTAGGTGGTCAAATATAGAACTGGAGCAACAGAGGCACACAAGTCAGTGACGCAGGTACTTTTCTGTACAGCTAATTTCCGTCTGCCCTACTACTTGACGGGGATTATACTAATATATAATTAAAACATTGCCGAGATTTTGTAAATCTGTCTAAAGAACAGAGCAAGGATTTTGCAATTATTTCGCGAATCATTTTAATCCATGGCTAATGATGCTTTCCCTTTTTAGCAAGGAAGCTCAACATTTGATTGAGTCACGACTAATTTAGAACTAGAAACTTGGCAAGTTTTTATGGAAAACAATAGATCCGGCCTTACAATAAAATCTTTATTGTAATAATTTAAATTGCCCTTCACTTTTTTCCTTTTGTAAGGGGGTGAGCAGTCTGGTGATTTGAGTTTGCTCTATAACTTATGCAAAAAGCAATTAACGTTAAGATAGGAATTAGAATGTTGCTGCCTGCACAAGCCTTATAAAGGATAAAATCATTATATAACCTAAACACTACCTAAATTACCGCTAAAATACAATCCTTTTATTTGGTGGATTTAATACATTGTTTGTCTTCCCCAAACTTTACAACATAATCAATGATAGACAATTGTTCACTCTATTCTTTTGATTGCGCCAGTTAAATAGTAACCTTCCTTAATATCAAGTTTAATAACAAAGTCATCAAGTCATATTTGGAAAAATATTGAACACTTTCCAAACTCTATAAATTTGTATAAACATTTGGATTTCACTAGTAGGTATTTATTTAATATTAGGATATAAAATCCTTGTGACTTTTCATCTAGTTTTAATGTAGCATTTCGTTTAAAATCTTTGAAAATACAAGGTGGTTTAATCCCCATTTCGTGTGTTTATGTAGCAGAGCAGTTGATTGGCACTTTACGATCAAAACAGATCGCTCACATTTAAAACAACGGCGATGACTGGTTTTATAATAAACCTCTGCCAAATATAGACACGCAATGAAGGATTTATTTTAATTCAAACAATTAATTGACATAATCGTAATTAAAATTTTTGATTAAGAAGGGCAAATTTTGATACTATTATGCAATAGTAAAAAAGACAGAAAAGGGAAGGGGATTTGGTATGAAGGTAACAAGCCCATGTGTAGGTGTGCCCACGAAATGTTTCTAGAAAAAATCAGCAATTGATTTGGCATGTTTTATATAAGGTACGTTTTTGCAACTCTCCAAAATTGTCATTTAAAATTGCCTAAGAGTGACATTAGATTACATAGGTATTAACGATTTTCTACTGAAAGTTGTCTGCGATACGAATTGTTAATATAGATTGCATTTTTGTAAAACTGCAAGTACTGAAATTCATTATCAAGTGGGACTTGAACTCGATTCGATCACTTCACAAACTTTGATCAGAGTTGAGCTTTGTTAAAAAACGATTTGTATCTACTCAAATTACTATCCAAACTGCATCCACCTTTTTAAATAATGAAGCCAATTCCACTTGACACTAATATCCCGTCGTAGTCATTCTCATGAAATTCCTTTCATCCAATTGAACTTTTATCGGTTTTCTTTCAAAAAGAGATGCGGTTGTGTTCGGCAGAAAGTAAGAATATAATGGAGAAAGAGAATTGGATGGAATGAGCTTTGCATATTTTACATCACCTTCTCTCTCAGAAAGGGGTACCTTTTCCTGGTAATAGTTGCCCAAACTACCAATAACCGTCATTCTCATCAGTCTTTCCGATCTTATACACACCAAAAACTAGTTAAAGTCAAAGAATTTATTGGTAACGAACAATATAACAAAGCTCAAGTTGCTCCTGTTTTTATTCTTTCATTTTTCTATTACATTGAACCCTTTATGAAAATAGAAAGACTTGTTCCAAATAACGAGTCATATATTGAAATTCTCTCTTGTGCTCAATACTCAAGTTTACTTACACGCTACACTTTCCCACTAAATCTTTTCTCGTCTTCTTTCTTTCACTTTTTTCTTATTATCTGAGAAAAGTTCATTCACTTATTTTTAACGTTTTTTGCTCCAAGGTATGAATCTACCGGTTTACCTCCTACGCGTTGTACTTTTCATCGACTTGGGTATGAAATTTCATTATGTTTACTCCGGCAAAAATGTCGGATGTGGAAAACAGGATCCAGTTCTTTTCCTAATATCATCACTCGTCTCATCTTCATCTACATTTCATATTTCCTTTGTGTAGTGTGACGGTTTGTAATTTGAGCATGGAATGAGGAAGCATAAAAGAAAATTCAAGCTTTTGAAATCTTTTATGTGAAGAAAGACAAGATGAAACCTCAATAAGTGTCTTGTAAAATAGAATTACTTACGATATAAAACATGTGTGTGGAGGTATTCATGTCACCATAATAATCATTTCGCTTCACAGTTTAAGGGTTTAAATTGGCAAATGGAGTACATACGGTTTGAAATTTAACGCAGGATAATAGTTTTGGTAACTCGAGTTATTAGTCTTTGGAAAGGTTATTTGTTAAATGTTGAACATTCGAAGCAGAAATTTGTTTATATTTACCGCAATGGTGTTTCGAGCTTAAATTAAAATATTTTTCATTTAACGTGTTTATAAGCTTAATTGCACCAAATTTTTATTATTTTGTTGATTTGCAGGTCTCTTGGGTACGTCATCGCGATATCCACATCCTAACGGTAGCTACGTACACTTACACAAGTGATCAGCGATTCCAAGCCATCCATCAAAGGACAACGGACGAGTGGACGCTTCAAATCAAATACACACAAAAACGTGACGCTGGAATATATGAGTGTCAAATCAGCACTCAGCCCCATCGAAGCTTCTATGTCAATCTCAATGTCGTTGGTAAGAAGTCATCTCAAATTATTTCAGAACTCCTAACAACAAACCTATAGTTATTGTGTTTGTTCAAGTTAAAATAACAATAGAACGACCTACTAGAGCTAATACCTATAAAAGCTCTTAAAAGAGACAAACACCTTCAAGGACGTTCATCTTACTTTAATACTTTAAACACACTGTCGGGAAATGTTTTGACGTTTATGATAAAAACTCCATGAGAGGGATTATTTTACAACATTATTATTACTTTTTGCAACCCTGGAGTTTCGTCTTTCAATATTACAAAAGTCCATTCACAACTTTTCACGACAGCTTTTCATTAATAATTTTCTTCTGGTTCTGACGTTGTTTACATTGTATAACGTTCTATTTTGGATAGTTTCTCTATAATTTGAAGGTCGTTTGTTTCTATGTATGTCAGAATTCGAAATACGATAACGACTTTTGTCACTACATCTCAATTTTCATTTGCAAAACATACTTATTTATTACATTTTCAAGCTTGAATTTTGTTCAAATTACCGATCTGCTAGGATTCAAGTTGTTCTCTCAAATTCAATGTTAATAGTACAAGGTTAAGCTTTTATTGTTCAATATTTGTTGTTATTTGGCTAATTGGCTGATAACTAATGAAATTATTTGTTTTTCTAACTGCTTGAAACTTACAGTGCCTACAGCTTCCATACTGGGTGGTCCTGACCTTCACGTAGACAAAGGAAGCATGATAAATTTGACATGTATCATCAAATACAGTCCTGAGCCACCATCATATATCTTCTGGTATCACTATGATGAGGTAAGTCTATGGTTTTTCTCTTGATAATGCCTAAAATATCTTTATTTTGCAAATATTATCTGAGAAAACATATAAACCCGTAATCAACCAACCATTCCAATCAAAACATTCAAGCAAAATTAGATAATATCATTCTCAGTGAGTCGTGTAAATATAAGGCTAAAGGAAAGAAGATTGGCACAATAGTAATGGAAAAATAAATCCCTTTTCCTGTGCTCATTCAGTCGGGAAGCGTAGAGAGGACTTGGAAGTAAAAACAAGGAAAACGATTAAATCTTTCTAGCACTTATTTGCAATTGTTTTGCTTTCATTCTGACTTGCCACTCTGACTTATTCCCATTCTTGGTCTCATTTTCGTTCGTAGGTAGTAACACAAAATATTCTTTCCGATAATAAATTGCCAAAAGGTTAAAAAGCAGCATTTTGCTTATGTTTCTTAACAAGAAAGACAGGAAAAGAGGAAGAAAAGGATAGTATTTTGTAAATCCCAATGGAAAGCCGATTCCTGCTTCATCTTCTTCCTTCAACAAAAGTTGGAATGTGGCAAATACCGCTGGCACAAATAAGCAAAAGCGAGTTTGGTTGACTTTATGGCAAATGGCACACTTTCCTTTTACCAAACTCTCGACCGACTTTCTAGATGTTTATGTGAGCTAAAAAGTAGTAAGTCAGATAGCGAAAGTAATTAGCCAGAACAACTTTAAGATATATGATTATATGAGCAACTACTGCCACTGAATCTATAGCACTTTATAACTCCGAAAGAAAGCAAAACGTGTATTTTTACCTTTTTGTAAAAAGTTTATGACTTTCTCCATTCCAGCAGCCGCACACACACGATAGGTAAAATTCTTTGTTTAGTATTAAAAATATACTCCGTCGATTATAGGGATTTTATAGGAATTGAGATTTACATAAAATTGAACTAAAATATTTTTAACCAATATTTAGACCTTTATCAAAATTAATAAGTTCTAAGGTATTAGTAGGATGTTGATTCACCTGAAGCAAGCATTTCCACAGCATGGCATAGAAGATATCTGACAAAATCAGTAAAATATTGTTTTTCTGGAAAGACTAACAGATCTCTTAATTTTACTCGGAATTCTTTTCAGAAGCAAGGAAAGTAAGGCTAAGCAGAAGTAGTAGAGAAATGTAGTTGGTAAAAAAGAAAACAAGTCGAATCAGTGATGGTGTTGTGGTGAAGAAAGGAAAAATTGCTTTCTTTTTTATTTTTTTATCGGACTTACCTCTTCTTTTTCTTTTAGTTAGTAGCATGTTCGTATGTTATGTATGAATGTATGAATTGGAATGGTTGGTTGAAAACCCAATGGACTAATGAAGCTAAATATCCCTGACCGAAATCACAGGTAATAAATTACAATTCCGAACGTGGAGGAGTGAGCGTGATAACGGAGAAAGGCGAGACCACAACTTCCTACCTTCTCATCCAAGATGCTCGAGTTTCAGATAGTGGAAAATACTCATGTAGCCCCAGCAATGCTGACGTTGCTGGTGTTCGGGTTCATGTCTTAGCCAATGGTAAGTCTATAATACCTTAAATGAAATTGCTTTCTTCATTTCGAAAACTATTTCTCCTTCCGTTTCAGCTCTCAATACTGTTGATTTATCCAAAAACAGAAAGAAAATACGCAAAAACTTAAAAACTTATTTTTTAACACCCTATTTTTATATAAAATGCAAGCCTGGGGTATATAGATAGGCAAATACTAAAAATATTCAAAGTTGTGCAATCGAAGGCTTTTACTTTTTTACCTTGATGTTGACCTGGACCGTATTTGTCCTTTTTCCTAATATCTGCAATGTGCTGCCTGTGACTCCCATGTCGCACTACTACCACAACTTTTTCAAGTCTGCGGATGATTATGGTCGAATAATGAATGTATTTCCTCGAGGGGAATGCTCTTTTGGTAATATTTGAAAGAGTTTCCGATTTTCAAGGATAAATAAAACGAAAACTATTGAAGGACAGCACAACACTAGCTTTTCCTTTTAATGGAACTTTTAACATTTTTATTTATTGTAGAGGTTTTGCTGACAACTAGAAATGCCCTTAAATGATTATGAAAATGGGAGAAAGTTGCATGCAGTTTTGTTAAAATTCAATGCAATTTAAAAAGAAACTAGCATACCGTGAAGCGTTTTGGCCATTTGTAAATGCTTTTACATGAAAATCCAGGATTTATTCCGGAAGTTTCTTGTACTCGATTTCCCTTTCCTTTTCAATCCACGTTCTTCAACTCTCCTTTCCTTAACAAGCTTTTCTCATGAACCCTCTTCACTCAACCTTAGAAAAAGGAAGCTACTACCCGATTTTGCTCTTTGAATCCCAGTTTTTAGCTGTACACAAAGCGGCAGACAAGACCCGGATACAGAAAGCATTTTGCGGGTGGTGTACCGGTCACTTTGAAAGAAATTTTTGAACGGTGTACTTTCCCCATTATGTTTTTCCTTTCCCTGTCAAAAGAAAACTTTTTCCTTCCTGTCTCCTCTTTTCGCGATTCCTAAACATCCTGTTTGAGCTGAACTCTGCGTTGTGTGAACAAAACGAATTTCTTGTAGAAAGGATGAAGATGGACATTGACATTGACAAGTTTAAGTAAACAAGTATGAATGACAGTTTGTTCAGCTAGGGAGGTTTTCCGGGTTTAACCTATCCGGAAAATTATAGGCTAGCTACGTTTTATTTTAAGGAAATAATTTCTGCACGTGTCCATCCATCCGCCAAAAGTATGACTAAAAGTTTGCTAAAATGGTTATGAGCGTGTGCGTTTGCAATTATTCTTGTCAATCATTTATATTTTATCCATTTTTTTCTTGTGATGTTAACTTATAGGTGAAAGGACGGCTCCAATGTCAGCAACCGGATCAGCCAGTCGTATATTAAATCATCATCTTTTAGTGATGTCAATCCTATCTAGTGTTCTTTGCTATGTTTTCACCGTCGCCCACATCCGAAGTAAACTTCCTCATAATAATAGTCAGCAGCAATCTACTAGCTTTAAGGGAAATTTTAGAAATGTAAATAGCAGCAATCCCAGCAGAAGGAAAAGCTGCAGTAGCGCAGAAAGTAGCGATATTAAATCAAGTTTAAGAAATGTTTCGGGGAGGACCCCCATTCTTCAAGTCAGATAAACATTAAGAATTTACTACTTTAGAATTAGATTTTTCTAAAAAATTAAATTGTTACACGGTGACTGTGACTATAAACTTTGTATTATGTACGTAAAACCGTAGGGAATATAGACGAAAAGAAAATTTAGTTCGTTTTTACTACAACGGAAATATAAAAAGAAATGGTTTCATTGAAACAAAGTGAAAATTTGAAACGTTTTTATACCGGAAATTGACAGTTTTGGAATGAACGCGGGGAGGAAAGAATACATTGCTCTATATGTATATACTATTTTAAGAATCAAAATCAACTGTGTAGTTTATTATATAAATTGCAATCCCGTTTTTAAAACAACAGAATCGACTGACTAGACCACCACCGCAACCAAAATGGAGGCAGAATTATTTTGATAGTGTAAATAGTTTGTAAGTAGTGCTACTCTACTATTTTCTGCCATTGACAGCAAACACGCAGCATCAGCATGATTACAAAACTGTCCAGCTTTAATATATTTACATAAATTTATGATTATGACTGTGAACATTGTAGCAAAAGTTTCTATACGAACACTTACTTGCTGAAAATAGATGTGTGAAAGTTTACTCAAGCAAAAGTGATTGATTGATTAGTTTGGTGAAGATAGAAAAATATTCATTTACCATTCCAATTAGAGTCTTTGCTGAAAAAGTTATGTTTAATTACTACATGTGTAAAGTATGTATTTTGCCGTAGGTTATTCTTATAAAAATATTTATCGAAAAATATGTACATGCAACTACATAGGTAGTAAAGCAGAAAACCTTTCAGGATTATCCCCTAAAATTCACATCGGTCTACTTCTAATGGCTTACACAGTTTATTGCTAAAGTTAAAATATGACCAACTCGACATTGAAATGATCTTCGGTACTAGTTCGTTAACACAACATGGATACGTGTACAAGGATTGGGTTCAGTTATTGAGAAAAGGCTGGTTCATCAACTTTTCCCGTTAATCAAATGGAAAGGTAAGTTCACGTAAAGTAAAAATGACGCAAGGAGATTTATGAAGGAAATTTATTCTAATACAATTCGCATTAATTTGCATTCATAGGTCCCCGTGCTATTGAAGCGCTGATCTCTTTGTATCCGCGGTTGATTAATATTCCCGGAAAATCTAATGCTGGAACCTTTTATGACTGGTAACCATACATTTAATTCCTAATATCTTGTAACTGATAAGTCGATTATCCCTTTAACTAGTTTTTCTAATAAAATTTACTATTACCAAAGAAAGTCTTTGTTAGTTGCAATATTAAGGTTAATGTTAAGCTACTATCAGGTTAAAATGTAATAAGATAATGAGCAAGGGCTATATTCTTTCTAAACAAAGATAGATTTGAGAAAATATTAAATCATTAAGATCATAAAGTATTTAGTAACTAGCCAATGTTATACTCTTTGTTTGACCGTAAGTATGAAAATCCTCAAAGGAGCTTAAAAGAAAACCAAGAACATTTTTGAATAGAGTCATTCTTCAAAAAATGATTTGGAGAAATAAATCAACTTCTTTGATTTGGATTACGTTTATTTGCTGACATTCCAAATTTCCAAGAATGAAACCATCTGGTAATTGAGTTAACTGTTTAATTAATTAATTCTAGGAAAACCCACTGGCCCATATGTAAATAATTTATTATATAACCACCTGTATTCCCAATAAGCTAGTTATAATTCATTCCTCCCTGCAAATCGAACTCAACTTGTACAAATACTAGGTTTAAAATAATATTAAGAAATAATACATCAAATTAGTAATTTCCTACGTTAATTTAAAATAAAAGAAAAGCTAAATGAATTAAAATTTAGGGTCTACTCTAAAATATGGTAATTACTCTTACATAGAACATATAAATTGTCGCTGTTCAAATAAAAAACTATATTTTTACGCTAAGCCCCTTAAATTGTCTGAGTTGCTTTAATAAGATTCTAAAAT
>JAANSO010000466.1:0-31944 GCA_036507315.1 Lepidocyrtus fimetarius
TTACTTAAATCTGACATAACATTCCTATTACTAAAAATAGCAAACGTAATCAATTGTAATTTTTAGGCAGGAACTTGGTCTATCATCAATGTTGAGTTTGTTCATCTGAGGACGAGCCACCCTATTTAAAAAGTTGAAAAAGTTTTGAAATCTCTTTTTGTGTTAAATTAATGCAAAGAAAAACTACTCGTATAAATTTTACAATTAAAACTTTAGTTTAACAATTACAAACATTTTTGGAGTATTTTGTGATTTATCATTTTTTCATTCTACAAAAAATTCGAAATAAAGAATTGTAGTAGATAACACAAAGACTTCTAATTCAAAACAGATTTTTTATTCACGAGTTTGTCTTCTTTATAGTTACAAACTTGTTACATTTTTCAAAAGTCTAAAACTAATCTAATTTACATTCCCGTGTAACCGAATGCGTATTTAATCTCTGATCAACTTCAATTTAATTTATTTAACGTGTCAGACTCAACTACTTAATATAAATGGAGGAATGGGGAAATGATCCGAAGGAGAAAAGTGAAAAATGCGTGTAAGTGCCATTTTGTCTTGGTAGTGGGTAAGTTTCCACTTGCTGTTTGGCAGGAAAAACCAATGCGTACATAATCACAGATAATGTACACAAACCACAAACACGCCCTTTTCCCTTCTGCCTTTCATTCATGACACAAGTAATCTTTGTCAGATCCCATCTTTCAAAAGTTTTAGATAATTACCCTTGTCTACCATGTGGTAAGCCACAAAAAAGTATTTAAAAAGATGTAACAACAACTTTCCTTTACAATGCGTTCGCAAAATATGCTCTGCGTAGGTAAATCGGTAGAAAATTATTGACGTGTTGATGCGCGTGTCGGAATTTTAAGCATTCGTTCTCTATTGGGTTGAAAAAATTAGTTCACTATCGCAAGTAAGCAGATTCGAGCTTAACTTTTGGGTTATAGGTTCAGTTCAAATGTTCACTTCAATTGCTGAATGTGTAGAAGTGCGTGTCTAATCCGTTTTAAAAACACGTCATTTATTCGCCTATACAAAACACACGATCTCTCCTCATAGATCAATATGACAGAGATTACGCAAAATTTTGAAGCCTTTCAGAAATTGATTAAAGTAAGCAGATAAAAGTTTGAAAATAGATAATCTTTTAGTAAAATGAACCAACCAGATTCCCTTCCTGGTCTAATGATTGATTTTATTGTTAGTTTGTAATGCAACCATATGAATTTAGTATTGATGATCGCATCATATGCAAAAGCAACATAGTATTTATGTAAAAAAATATCGTGTGAGATTCTTAAAACTTTTAAGATCAAATTAAGTGTTTCATGAATGATCCAAGTTTAATATATAGTCGACCAAACTTTTCAATAGATAAATACGTACTTGGAAAACAATCTACCATCCGGAAAGATGGGATTCGATGACAAACAAAGCACCACTCATTTCTATTAATGTACGCATTCTATCGGCATTTGAAAGTTTGCCAAAGGTTTTAGCATTACCATAAACATTGCAAAGAGATCTCTTTATTTCCTATACAACCCAACGTCCCGCATTTTTCTGCAAAACATTTCTCTGAATCTATGCTAATTCTAATGAAAAATTTTCTACTCTTTCAGCAAAAATTATAATAAATAATATAGGTTATTGGTCTGTTTTTCCTAGCATTTGAGGTCGTTGGAAAGCTTTGCAATAAAACAGGAATTGTATTTTGGAATTGATTATGTCTGCTTGTAATTATTCAAAAAGATGGCTTAACTGCAATATTAATTTAATAAACAAAGAGTTTGACTTTATCAATAGATGCGATAAGGGAAGCGTTGATTAAAGAATGCTTTTCTATTTTTAATAATGAATGTGGCATCATGTTTTAAAAAATTAAGTATCTGCCCAAAATTGAGAAAAGATAACCAATTTTGAAACAAAGTCGTCATTTTATAGCGCAATTTCCAGCAATATGTTTTATGCCCCATTATGCATAGAACATTAATTTTGTCTAGTTTAATATGAAATATTAAATTTAAAATTTCGATTTAAAACTTCCACTTATGGGAACAAGTAATCTGCTTCAAAGTATATTTATCTGGTATATTAAGATGAACAAGCATGAATGTAAAAGTGATAGAATGATAGTAAGGTAGAATTGCCGTTTCTGACGGTTTTCTAATAAAGAAAAGGATCACAATCAGCAGAAGAAAAGAGCTTCAACTCTCAAAGTAACATCATTCTCATTACGTGGTCTATTGAATTCAATGGACATTGCCATAAATCATGCAAGTCATTTTTTGGATCACTGATATTTTCATAGTGCATCGTATTACACAAAAAGCTACTTCAGTTCAATCTTGCAGATGCGTACATAACAAATTTTAAAGCTTCTGCTCTATTTTCTCCAAACTATTTTCGATATTTCATGTATATGATGTGAAAGGAGTCTTTTCACAAAATTTTTATTCCTGAAAATATCAACGTAAACATCCGGATTGCAAATTTAAGTAAAAGCCACGCTTAAATTTATTTGCGTGCAGTTTTGAAATGTTATCAAAGTTTATGGCTTTGCGGAATTTTTCATAAAGGCAAACATAGAACGGTGTTAAACAAGCACAACTCGATGTTTTTCTTATACATTATGACGCAGATAACCACAGGTACAAATATAGTTTATCTGAAATCAGATCAGGTAAAAACTACTTGTTGCATTTGTCAAGAGCGGTGTCCATTTCATTTCACATTGTGACCGTGAACGTCAAGCTGTGAACTCTGTTCAAGAATTGTTTATCAAGTTTGAAATTCAAGCTACAACTTGAGTTGTTTTAAAGATTTTATTAAACACCAATAATACAAATAAACTTCTTGTTAAACGTACCTTTTGGTACCACCGCTTCTGTAATGCTCTTCTTTGTTAAATTTTGACATTCGATGTTGGCCAAGAGACCTTGTCATACTCGAGTCAGATTCGGATTAAAACGTTGAATTGTATAGCAGCTTACCTCTTGACAGTTAAATAAACTCCGGTTTCATGAACAGATGTAATCATTTTAACAGACATCTGCGGATTAATAACTTTGTTCATCTCTGGTCATCGTAAGTAACGAGAGTAGGAGGAAGCTGAAGAAATGACTAAGCGATTTCGTTGAAAATATCAAACGGAATATGACTGTTAGGTAAAAACGAAACTACTCATTTTCGTCTCTGGCACGTTTGTTTGGAAATCATTCCCCGTTGCATAAAAAGAAACCGAATGAAACCACAGTAAACAATATTCGTTTATAAATTCATGCAAGTTGTATTTATTTTAAAAATAATTGTTGATTGTATCTGTAACACCTTTTAAGTAATTTTGTGAAATATTTTAAAATGGATGAAAAATGAAACGAAAAATTTATTTATAGTTCACAAAATAATAGCATCTGGTGATTGGCTAAAATGACAGGATATTGATATAAATTTAATTCTTAAAAATACTGACGAACCAACAAACTAAAAATGACAATCGTTGAAATTCATAAGTCGTAACGAATATGATTTTTCAATACGACATTTAATACAACCCAATGCAAACTAATAGTAAACTGTTGAGTCATTTTGACCATTTTTGATTGAAATAACATTATGATTAGTTAAAAAGCAATACAAAAATTTTATAAGCTGAATTGTAGTTTTTGCGTTTAGGCGTTTATTACCTAAAACTTCTTGAATTCATGACATACAAAAAACATCTCGCCCATATAAAATTACTGCTAAATTGTTTTAGTGTCATCCTGAAAATTTTAAAATTCGCTCTTTATCGTCGTAAAAGTACTAAAACTACAAAATTCAGCTCTTTTATATTAAATTTGCAGGTTTTCTAGGATCATTTTCAGCAGCAATCTCACTCCTTTTCTCACCTCTGTGGGTTGCGCTATGCAAGCAAAAGAGTACAAGACTGGCTGGAGTGTTTGGTAATTTATCTATTCTGAATTTTGAAATGAAAAGATGTATTTGATTGTGCTCATTTCCAAAATTTGCTAAATAGGTGGTCTCATAGCGTCTCTAGGTTGTCTTTTCACATCGTTTGCTACCCAATTTCATCAACTATTTATAAGCTATGGTGTATTTGTTGGTATGATAAAAATAAAAATTGCCTAATTGCTAGAAAGATTTTGATAACCTAACCTGTCCCTTAAATTATAACTGCGTCTTTAAATTTTGCAGGAATTGGAGTAGGGTTAACCAGGTAATGAAAAGATAATCAAACGACAAACTTAATGCCGGTATTGCTTAAACACTCTGTTAATTGCGTGAAAATTCACAGGGATGCCTCAACTTTAATGGTTGGAAATTATTTTAAACGTAAGAGGATGTTTTGTGAAGCAATCGTTGTGTCGGGTACCGGGTTCGGCATCAGTTTGATGTCAGTTATAGTTCATAGTGCTATAGGGTAAGATCAGAAAAATGCTTTATACTACTGACAATGCGAATTAGTACTAAATCAAGGTTTTTTATTTTCATAACTTCAGGTCGATCGGTTGGCGACTTGGTTTACAAGCTGTAACAGTAACAATACTTTCAACTTTTTTCATTGGTACCTGCTATCGTTCAGGTAAGTTTAATATTAATTGGTACTGATTGTCTAGCGTTTTTAAATTCTGTAATGAACCAAAGATTTAATGGCATATATTTTACCATGATGTAGCCTCCTTATACCATCCACAGCGTAGGGCTATTCTCCACTTAAAGGCACAAAAGAAAAAGGTACCTGTTATGACATTCCAAAGCTTGTTCTGTTAAAATTTCTTGCTGGCAATTAACTAATTATGTGTCATCATAGGTCAAGGACCTTGCAAAAAGGGATGAAACGCCACCATTGATAGATTATTCTTGTTTAAAGAGTAAAACACTTCAAATACTTTTACTTTCAAGTGCTTTCACAGCCTTTGGAATTAATTCACCCATGTACTATTTGGTAAGACAGTTTTCCCAACCTAGAACAAATATTTTTTCTTATGATAATACTTCATAATACCTTTTTGTCGGAGCACTGGCGACAGTGAGAAGGCGTACGAAAAATAAGGACCCTTATTTACTTGACACGAGCTGAAGAGTAATTTTTTATGCTTTTGAGCCGTCAACACCGGGGACACCGCATTATAGTGTCTATTTCATGTATTCAAGTTTGAAAATTATGAGATTTTTAGACTTGCATACTTACACATTAGCCGTTCAAATGTAGTGATGTAGAAAAGTGAAATATGATAACCTGTTTAGATACGTAATAACATGTCATTTATAAAGTGACATTGTCAAATGGAAAATGGAAATTGTGACAAGAGTTTCACACGCTAGATCCTTTATGTGGTCTCTCGCCCCAACCAATACAAAGACAAAATACAAAGTATAAGTGTATGTGTCATGTGTAATATTCTACCACTTAAATGTTTGAAAAATCTGTCCAGTAGTGGTATCACTCGTTACGTGACGCTCCATTTACTAAATGGTTTCTGATTAGTACTTCTTTCTTTATCATTAAGGGTTCCGATCTCTTATGAAAATTAATGTCGGCAAATAGTATTAGCTACAGCGGTTTAAATTTATGCATCGTATGACAAACAAACACAACAAATAAAAGTACACTTATTATAATGTTAATTGGAATTTACTCTTTCTTAAATAGAGCAATGAATACTATAGAGCCAAGCAAGAAGAAGATCCCATCGCATTTACCCTGCTAAACATGTATTTGGGAGCATCGTGGATCTTTGGATGTTGCCTATTTGGAGTAATTGCGATACAGAGAAATAATGAATGCAGAATAGGAAAGCAATATTTGTGCCAGGTATGTTTTTCAAGTTTCAATATGTATTAACAATTTTTCAAGAGTTATATTTTAAAAAATCGAATGTTGGGAATTGCAGGTGGCAAGTGTAATATGCGGAATATCAATAATGGCTCTAATAACAGCAAACGGATATAACGGATTAGTTATGTTTGTTTCGGTTTATGGGTTTGCTTATGGTGGTTACAGCTACTCACTAAAAATTTATACCTATGAGAGGTAATTTTGTTCTGACTTTCTATATCATTTTATGCAAATAAGTTTTTTTCAATTAAATTTAACTGATACATTTCTGGTAAAACTCATAGGGTTCGAGCTCGACATTTTCCAAGAGCATGGTCTTTTGTTCAATGCTCTCAGGCCATTCCAATTCTCATTAGTATTCCTCTTACTGGTAGGCAATATAATATAATTAATCGTTACATTTTATGCATGGTTTAAAAAATATGTTCTATTATGTACAATCCAATGTCGTGACAATTTTAAGGTTACTTAAACGAGAGTTGGGGGCGACTGTACGGTTATTCTCTATCAGCTCTTTCAGTATTTATTGGATCTGCTTGCTTATTTTTAACGGATGTAAGGAGACGCCGGTTGTCCAGAAGAAAAGCAGAGAAAAGTTCAATGAAAACGTATGTTTTGCCATTGGAATAAGTTTTGAGAATTATTGAATTGAATTAATTTAGTCTAAAACTATTTTTAGATGTGAGACGCTGGAAAGCACACAATCTCCAAAAATACGGAGACTTTCTTTTGCGTTCCCAATTGAAGAAATGTCTCCTCAGTCTAAACATGACTCTGGCGATGGTCAAGGTAGTCAAGTGGATCCAACCTTAAAAGAGTTAACTTGCATTTCGGAAGAAGGGTTGGCAGATATGGACTTTCAGGTAATACTTTCACAAAAAACTTTTCTCTATCAATTTTCTACATTACTACGTGCAAAGTTGACTGAACTGTCCTTTTGTGTCATAGGATGTTTACTTCGAAGATTTTGACGAGTTTTTTGCAGGGGATTGTATTACTTCAGCCCATCAAGTTGAGAATTGCCTAGTCAGCGAATATGATGCAGACTTTGCTCTGCTTTTGGACAGAAGAGTTCGTAGATGGTCCACAGCCAGAAGTAGTATTGGATTTCCAGGACATAGTGCTGGAATTGGAGCTACAGCTTCGGCAGTGGCCTCTAGCGTAGCTGGCCTTAGTGGTCAACAACAAAGCATATTTTCAGGCATTGCACAATCCAATATTGAAAACAATGGAGACTCTCCAATACCAGTTGATGCCCTTAGGTTGCCTGGAACTGGACCGAGAGAAATTCCAGTCTTTCAAAATCATCCTTGGGGTAGCCGTCCAGCGCCAGCACAGCGATCTATAACTGTTATTGACGAAGCTTCGGTTTAAAATTCAAAATAACAAAAATTTTGTACTATACCAATGCAGTATCAAAATATTATATATTTGGTTAAACAAATATTCCTATGAGTTTTAGTTTTCCTGAACTACTGTATGTACCTACTCCTACCTATTGGGGGAAAAGATTGAAGCATAAACATGGACACCTGGTTGCAATATGAATATAATATAATATCTCAATATAATATATTTCAAAGTATTTTAATTGATACTTGTACTATATTACAACAATTTTTGTTTTTCGTTATCGTTTTTATTATAAGATATATTTGCAAGTACATTTGTGTTTATTGTTACTTAAGTCAATAATAAATTTTTTGTTAAAATGAATAGTGCTCACCAATTTTGCATAAATAATTTTGTAATTTTGCGCATAACGTTTTTCACATTAAAGAGTTTATATATAAGCGACCCTAGATTATCATTAGAATTTATTTCGTGCTACACTTGCGGCAATTCGTATGGAAAAAATATAATGATTAAATTTACATTGGCATTGTTTTAGCCTGCCTTCTTTGTTGCATTGCTCAAGGCATGTAGCAACTTCTGACATTACCTGGAGCAGAATAGCCAGTACCAGTGGCGTAATGTTTATCGTCAACCGCAAAGCATAATCCCCAGACGTATAGAAAAGCATAGCGGCTATTGTAGTAGGTTAGGAATTATTATATTGACCAAACAACTTTGAATTCTTCTATTCTACAGGTTGCAGGTAAAAATAAAAGGGGGAAAGTTGGCATAGCATGACTCAAACCCTTTTGGACTATGTTTCTTCAATGACTGCACCATTATTTAGTAAATGAAGGAAAGCATCATGATATACAATCAGCAGCTTTTTTACTTGGGCTGGAGTTGACAAGCAAAGAACCTGTCTGTTTTTTTACCTGCCTCCCTCCCCTCTAGTTTCTAAAGCTTTTTACGGTAAAAAATTCTACCTGCCTGCTTGTTACGTAATATGTATTGCAATGCTGAGCCCAACGCTGCACAACAATGTAACTCTTCTTCAATAATCCTCACAATATTTCTGTGAAATTACTCATAATGATGGTGAATAACGAATTGAATGCCCAAAGCAGAGGTTCACAACAGCTAGTGAAAAGCTTAAAATAACGAAACGGATAATGATGATGATGAAAAGATTTGGATGAAATCATATTACTTGTTGTAGCATGTAAGTAAATGCATCGAAACCTGTGCAAGTCAAAAAGTCAACTACTTGTCCGTTTTGTTTGACTTCCTCTTCTTCCGTTTTGACTTTTCAGTAGACCGAAGAGATATATGGTTCCTACAGCTAGTGCCGTGTGATTAACGAACTAATATAGACATTGCATTGTAATTGCATGACTCATAATAATATTTATTTGGGGTAATCGAAATTAACGTCTTGTCGCATTGTCACAATAAAACAAGTGCTGTAAATCCATACAACATAAACCTAAAGTAAATGGCAATGTGATAGCGTTGTTAGTTCTTAACATGTTTATGCAAATCAAAGTGATTTTAGCCGAAGAAAATTTGGAATATTAAACGAATAAAAATGATGCATATTAATTAATTAAAGCATCGGTTAACGTCAAATCATTTGACGAATTTAAAAATCACCATCATGAATTCCATTCTTCCGATTCTTATTGCGATCCTGTGCTGCGCGCATCAACTCTTTGCTCAGCGCAGTGATTTTCCACCAGTGACAAATAACAACATTTTTAACACTCCTCAGCAGAGGGAACCCCCCAGAGACATTTTTGGAAACCCAATAACGCCGAATCCTCGTGATCAAAGCAATAATAATAATTTTAACAACAATTTTAATACAAACAACAACAACAACAATTTTAATTCAAATAACAATAACAACAACTTCAACGCGAACAACAATCCATTTGACAATTCTCGCGTCCCTAACCGCCAAGATACTTTCAACCCCTTTTCTACAAGAAGGGATCCTTTCGGAAGAGATTCTTATTCTACGAGATTAGACATTTCCGATCCCAGCTTTTCATACTCTGGGAACGATGAGAAGCGTTGTCCAGATAGATGGGATACATTTCAGGAGTCCTGCTACAGATTTGTACAGTCTCCAACTCACACCAGGCTGGAAGCTCAGAGAAATTGTCAGGTATGACGGATGACATACAAGTTTTTCATTCATTTCGGTAAATTGTGTTTTGAATTCGCTTTTTAAACTTTGTATAAGCAAGAAATTTCTTTAATTTTAGGCATACGGAAACGACGCGGACTTGGTTAGTCTAAATACCTTAGAGGAGCACATGTTCATTGTCAGGAAACTGATTGCAATGGATTCTCAACATAGAACCTGGTATGTTTCTACGAGGGAATCCTCTCCAGGCTCTTGGGCAAATTCCGATGGGACAACCATGATAAACATGGATCAAGCATTTCTTCAAGATCAACCATTGCCAAATTTTAATACTCAGTACGGGTTTTTAGCATACAGCTTTTCCGACCGAAGACAGTACGGAATTTGGGGATTGCTCAAAGTAACGGGACAAGAGCCGCATCAATACATTTGTGAAGTTCCCTTATCAAAAGTGCCTTATGTTTTGATTGATACCAGAGATTTTGAATACGGGTTAGAAGTATCTGACCCAAAGAAGGTTCCACGTGGTCCATATTTTATTCAAGAACCTAAATCAGAAGTTTTTGACATTTCTAGAGCAATTCCTTTGAGTTATGTTTCTTTATCGTAAGTTATCTATTGGTTTAGAAGCGTTATTAAAATGTGTTTAAATTTCTATTCGCTCATGTCATGAATTCTTTGGTTTGACTTTTAAAGATGCATAGCCGGAGGATGGCCAGCTCCAACTTATGAATGGTTTAAGGAAGAGTATAGAAATAATTCCCTGATTTCAATTAAAATTGACCCTTTAAAAGATTCAAAGTTTACCGTTAGCGGTGGATCTCTTATTATTCATGAACCTAAACAAAAAGAAGACAGAGGGAATTACCATTGTGTTGCCAGCAATGACTTTGGCTCAATCATTTCAGAAACTGTTTCTTTATCCTTTGGCTACATTGCGGAATTTATTTTGCAGAGAACAACCGAATATGCAAATCAATTTTGGGGAAAAGCAATTTATTGTGATCCACCTCAACATTTCCCGGGTATGATAAACTACAGGAGTTTCCCATAATACGATTCAGTTATTAAAATGTGACTAATCGAATGCTCTCTGACTGATGCTTCATGTAGGTATCCATTATTATTGGTCCAGAGACTATTTTCCAAATTTCTTAGAAGAGGATCAACGAGTATTTGTGTCCTATGACGGTAATTTATACATTTCCAGCGTGGACATGAGTGATACAGGAACCTACAGTTGTTCCGTACAAAGCGTTGTTTCCGATTCGGGGCGAAATGGTCCTCTGTTTAATTTAAGGGTTATTCCACATGGTAAACATCAAAATAATTTAATGTATTTCTTCTACATACCACCACTTTTTCAAATACATGAATATATCTTTTATTAAAAATAGGAAATCATCAACAATTGAAGTTTCCAAATAACTTTCCCAAAGTCTTTCCAGAATCTCCTAAAGCAGGAGATTCAGTTCGACTGGAATGTATTGCATTTGGATAGTGAGTTTTCCAATATTAACCAAATCATTTAAACATTTTTATTTTGTAAGAAATAAAACTATGTTAATTAATTGCAATTTTAAAATGCAGTCCTGTTCCATCGTATAACTGGACAAGAAGAGGATCTGGACTCCCACGAAACGCTATTTTATCCAATTACAATCGTGTCATTACCCTAAAAAATGTTACAATTAATGATCAAGGCGAATATACTTGCCGCGCAACGAATAGCAGGCTTTCCATTGAGAATTCAGTACAGCTAAGAATTCAAGGTGACGCATTATTGAATTGCAAAAACAATTACATATTTACAAATCAATGTTGTTTTATATCAATGTTGTTATATTTTTACAGCCGCCCCTGACTTCATTATTCCCATTGGAGATCAGCATATGGATAAAGGTTCGGATTTGACATGGATGTGTGAGGCTTTTGGAATTCCTGATGTTTCTTATCAATGGTATCGAAATGGACGACCGTTAACTAGAGAGACACTTCCTGTACAAGACATTGGAAGATATGTAATTCAGGACAATGTCCTTACAATTCACGAAATCGATGAAGAGAGAGATGCAGGTATAATAAATTGATAGATATACATTGTATTTTTTATTATTACAATTATTTTTACACGCACATATTTTAATTAATGGTATTATTAAAAATTATAGGAATGTATCAATGCAGGGCAAATAATTCGTTAGCGGCCAGATATTCTTCGGGACAACTTCGAGTTCTTTGTAAGTTTTAAAATAAGAAAATGCTAGTAAAATGTTACAGGAAAATATCGAACGATTTATATAAAAACATGCATTTTTTAAGTGCTCCGTCCAAGTTTTAAGAAGCGACCCGTTGATCCAGAAATACTTGGAGCAGAAGGTGAGGCTTAATTTTTTTACTCACAATCAATAAAAATGTTTTTGCAAATAATAAAAGACAATTTTTATTAAAACCAGGTGGCAACGTAACCATTCGCTGTAACCCAGAAGCTGCCCCAAGACCAAGATTTTCTTGGAGGAAAGATGGTAACATGATTGGAGTTGGAGGTCGGAGAAGAATGCTTCCAAGTGGAGCATTGTTTATAAGCCCTCTTTCTCGCGAAGACCAGGGTTTGTACACATGCATAGCACAAAACAGTTTGGGAACTGCTGAAAGCTCTGGAAGGCTAAGCGTGTTGAGAGGACCAGTTTTAATCGAGCCTTTGCCAGATCGAATTCAAACTGCAGTTGGAGGACAACTTTCCCTACGCTGCCGCGCCGATGCAGATGAAGCTCTCGACGTTGCCTATATTTGGAAGCATAATGGTCTTCGAATTAACGAAACAATAGATCGGGTTCGGATAGACTCCCGATCAGGCTATTTGGACATTTTCAACATCTCCTTAGCTGATAGGGGAGATTACGAATGTTTCGTAATGACTTGGGTAGGGTCATTGAGTAGTATTGCACGTGTTGAGGTCAGGGGACCACCAGGTCCTCCAGGTGGAGTTGAAGCAATCGAATTGACTTCCACTAATGCAACAATTAGATGGACTGACGGAGCTATGCATGGGGCTCAAGCATATCTTTATAGCATCCAAGGAAGAACACAGTGGGAGCAAAGCTGGATGTATCTTGTCGAAAGTAATGCCAACTCTTTTAAAATGAAAAATTACTTTCTAATTAGTATATTTATAACACATCAAAAACTATTTAAATATTTTCAGATGTAACAGCGTACGATGCTGACAGAGTTATTGGATCTAGATTGGGAGGTGAAACGAATAGAAAGGAAATCAAAGTCTCTCAGATTTCTCCATGGTGTACATACGAATTCCGTGTTTTGGCAGCCAACGAATACGGTTACGGGCCTCCATCGGCACCTTCACCATCATATAATACTATGCCAGCTAGACCAAGTAAAGCTCCTAATAATGTTCGTGGAGGTGGTGGCAAAACTAATTCGGTACGTCAAGATTGATTTAAAGAAATTCCCTCAATTTGTTTTTATAAATTAATAAAATTAATTGATAATATGTGTTTTTGTTTATTTTAGCTAACTATAACGTGGGATGTAAGTTGGTTTTGCAAATTGTAGTACATGTATAATGATTTCCTTTATCTTCAATATTATGCAAACATTAATTTAAACATTCTTTTACAAAATTTTAGCCGTTGACACCTCAAAATCAAAATGGCCCAGGAATTTTCTATAAAATATTTTGGAGACGGTATCGACCTGAAACAGAAGAAGAATTCCAAACCCAGATTTTAAGACAATGGGGCAACATTGGATCTTATGTTGTCTCTGTACCGTCCCAATATTACTACACTCTTTATCAAGTCAGAGTGCAAGCCTTTAATGACATTGGTGATGGTCCAGTTTCTAACATATCAATGGCGTACACTGCGGAAGACATGCCACAAGCTACTCCAACAGTAGTCACTCCAAAACCATTTAACTCTACTGCCATCAACGTTACTTGGACCCCCGTAGACCAAACTAGGGAGAAAATACGTGGGAAACTTCTTGGCTATCGAGTAATTTCTAAGATATTCCAAATTTTTTGCACTAATTTCTTAAAATTTTATTTTTCATTATATGTATTGAACTAAATTGTGCAGATTCGCTATTGGCAAAAGAAAGACAACAATCTATACGATACGGATGCAATTAACTACTTAAGTAGATTCCCCGACAGACCATGGGCTCTAATTCTTGGTCTTCAACCCAATACATATTATTACGTTCAAGTAAGTCACTTTAAAATTTTTAAAACATAGTCCATCTAGGTGAGCTCAAGTTGCCTAAACGACAAAAAATCATAAGTTAAACGCTGTACAGCGTTTGACTTATGATTTTTTGTCGTTTAGGCAACTTGGGTGAGCTAACTAGCTCATAATAATATTATTATCATTCATAGGTGATGGCCTATAATTCTGCTGGTCCGGGTCCAGCAAGTGAACCTATATTTGGTAATTAAGCAATTATAATATAGTTTGTAAAGTACTATTATTGAAAGCGATAGTGTTTCTCACTTTAAAATTATTGCTATTTTTAACAGAACGAACTTTGAAAAAGGCGCCGCAAAAGCCACCTACTGCCGTGACAGTTAAGGCATTGGATTTGAACACTGTCACTGTTACATGGCGTTACGTAGCGCCGTCAATTGAAGAAGAAACTCTGGCCGGATACAAGGTGCGCTAGCATAATAGATTACCTATTCATTAAAATTCAGTTTCATCCATCTAATGTTTGAACAAATTGACAAATGAGCTAATTTAAATTGTACTAACTTCAGGTTCGAATATGGGAAGCCGACCAAGACATTGCGACTGCAAATGATACTATAATAAGAATAGAGGCTCGAAAACTAGAAGTAACCATTTATGATCTAAAGCCAGGCAAAACCTATGTGCTTCGAGTCTTAGCTTATTCGGCTGGGGGAGATGGTAAAATGAGTAGTCCTGCCACGGAGTTTGTCCTCGGTAAAGATTAATAATAATACTTTAATGAAACGTAGGTGTGGAAGCCATTATGTTTTGAATACCCAAGTTTTAACTAACTCAACAGAAAATTCCTTTTGTATGGTTTGAAACAGGTGATACAGAAACTCTCCGTAGCGGTGGTTCAAAGACGCCAGTAGTACACATTACAATACTTGCAGTAGTAATTTCTATTGTAACTTCTGCTCTCTCATACTTGATATAGTCATCTCACTTTTAATCTTGCCTTTTTTTTAATCAAACTTCTTGTGCCAATTATCACAAATATCTCACCGTCAAACTTCCTGACTTACCTGACAACTGTTTGGTAGGAAATATTGTTCCAATTTTAGTATATATAACGCAATCAACAGCGCTTATGTTAATACTAACTTAATGCTTAAGATATTCTTTTATTCCGTTTTTCATGTTTGCTTTTCGTTCAAAAAATGTTTTTCTTGTTTACAAAGAAAGCCTTATTTCATTAAACACTGATTGTTTTGAGCTTTTATATGCAGATTTTATTGTAGTTAGTTATAAAATATGTGTACAAATATTTAACTTTTCATGACGAAATATGCTAAGGTAAAATAATGTGACGATCTTTTGTGATAGGATTGCTGCGGTTTAAAATATTATTTCAAATGACATGACAAATGTGTTCATTTGTGTAAATATTAACCTTTTAACTACTAAACTTTTTGTTCCTTAACTACAATTAAATCCTAATTGTAGTTAAGCTAACTTTTACCTTAACTACGGTGAAAATTTTTTTAAAGTAGCGCTTGGGAACGAACAAATTAGTAAACGTAAAAGTCGCAAAAGGACTGAAAGTTTTTGTAGGTCTGGAACATTTAATTATATGCAATTTGAATGGTAGTAGCACCAAATAATATTACAAAAATTAACGTTAGTTAAAAGAAGTAGCAAACGTCTCATAACAAAATTAGAGATTTTGTTTAATTTTAATTTGGTATTCACGATCAGTCAAACCTACACCAAATAATAAATGTATTTAGAGATTGAGAATTGATTAGAGAATGTATATGGAGATTTCACCAACCTTGTCATATTCATGTAACTTGTGTGTGATTTTTCTGCAATAAAGTAAATAATAATAATAATAATTTTCATTTTTGCATAACAATTAAAGCATAAGAAAATGGAATTCTTTCATTGGCAAAGATTACTTTATTCCACTCCATAGGTCATCTGCTGATTTTAAAATACTTACTGTAATTTTGACATTAAAATTTCTTTTCTGTCATGTATTTCACTGTTTGCATAATTAGCGCTTTGTTGAGTTTTGAAGTATATCATTATTGCTACCAATATTCATACAAAGATTTTGATGACAAGACTTTTTGCAGTTTTCAAAAACGGCTAAACGAAAGTAATTTGAGCAAAAATGGTATTTTGTTGAAATTTCTTAAATAATAATCTGAACACCGATTTGACAATCTTTTTACGAGATTAATTGTAAAAATTTAAACTTACATAAAACCATTAGCAAAATGAAAATATTGTCAATCTTTTTAGTTTTGTGCCAACTTTATATTATCAAACGTTAATTGTTTGTTATGAATGTGCTAATCTTGAACAAATGAAAGATTGAACCCATTACAGAACTCTACAATTGAAATTAAGTTCGTGAGGTAGCTACTAGCCATTCCGATTGTATGCAATTTTAAGTTCCCATGTTTATTTTCAAAGTCCAAAAACTGTGTATATCGTCCTGAACGGCATGGCAATAGCTTACACAGAACCTGTGTATATCGCCCTGAAAGGTTAGTTTCCAGGGTGCACAAACGTTGTGTATTCAGTAACCTGAGGTTGTCATAGGACAAACACAGACGCTGTGTATATCGTCCTCAACGGAATAAATTTTTATGCACACACGCTGTGTATTTAGTAACTAAAAGGTTAATAATTATTACTATGAAGAATTTAAATTTTGTATTTACGATTTTTGTACTTATCAATTTATAAACTTCATAAAAATAAAAGCAAATTCATGTATGATATTCGAAATCTATAATTTATAAAATGCTAAAAAATTGTCTGTACATTTGAATATTTTTCCAAAGAGGCACTTAAAGTTCCAGCTCCACATGGTCGTTTTGACTGCTTCTGCGTCTAAATGTACTTCTGGTGTATGCTCGAATCGGTTTGCAACAAGATAAATATTCTGAAGTAACAATTGCTACGATAATTAAGGCTATTACAACAACGCAAAGTATTGAAATCACAAACATGGAGGAGTTTTTGCCAGAGTTCTTTTCATTATTACTGCTTTTGGCTGGTAGTTCTGCGCTAACTTCTTCATTTAAAGCCAAAGAATGATGATCATCCGGATTTAAAGTAGAATCAGCCACAGAGTTGGTTGTACTAGTTAAAATTGCAGTTTTAACAATATCAGGAATTGGAGATGTTTGTAGTTGCAATGTCTTCGCGGGAGAAGTGGAAAGCGTAGTTGGTTGCGTTGTCGTAGTGGTTTTTATTGCAACTTTTTGAGTAGTTGAGGAAACCTTTGTTGTTGCTTTAGTTGGAATAGTTTGCAAGGTCTCTGCACGTTGGTCATTTTCAGGCACACAACTGAACAACGCTATGCTCTTATTTGACACTATATTGATCCATTTTGGAGCTTCAAGGTCGTTATTTTGCATGCAAGTGAAGGAAGGGTTTGCTAAGCTGGGGTAAAATTTGTGCCCCGAATCACAGGATATGCTGATATTTGATCCTAAGGCGATTGTGCTAAAAACAAGGGAGCCGTGCACAATTTGAGGTACCTTGCATTGATAAGTAACCTTGCTGGCTAAAGTACAAATATCATTGTAAAGAAAATACGTTCCTGTACCGGACTCCACCAACGCAACATTTCGTGTTACGGCGTAATCAAAATTGCATTCTTGTAAGCCGTTGCAAAATTCCTGTTCCCCGACTCCAAACGTCTCAAGACTTGTCTCATTATTGTAAAGATTATACAAAACTGAAATATTATCGGATTCCGAAGTAGGATCGGGATTGAAATTTTCATATGATTTTCCGTTAGCAGCGTAGTAAAACAGTGTTTCGCTTTTCTTTACTTGCCATTTTAACCCAAAAAGGCTATGAATATCATAAATTGTGTGGTTTTCATTCAAAACACTGCCATCAGCAAATTTTATATCATTAGTCTTGTCATTATCAAAATTTCCCAGTAACCCTTCAACATTATTTTTTAGATCATGACAAGCGCTAATGATCATGTGAAGACCTCCGCCGGAACTCATTAACGAAATAGCAATCCCGGAACCAAAAGTAATAATAATTTGATTTTTGGATTTGATTTGTATTATTACTTCATCCTGGTAGAGTTTGAAATTTTCCAAATATACTTCAGTTTTCATATCGTCATCATCATCGCTTTCTTTTACATTGATATTTTCACCATTAAACAGCACTGCAATATTGCCAGAGTTGTAGGATGCTTGAACCTTGACACTATTGCCATTCGTAATGTCCTGCATTACTAACGATGTTAACACTGAGGCTGAATGAGACTCTTGTATACGCAGGTCTTGTACATCGTTGCTGTAGTCTTCTATACGCACTTGGAGTTTAAATTCGTTAAAATGACTATGAATAGGAATGTCATCAGCATTTGCCTCTGTATATTTTGTAGCCCAAAACTCCCCAGGTCCTATAAAAGTGAATGTTTGTCCATCGAAAGTATTGAAATGTGCTACTCCAGAGATTCGTGCTGGTTGAGGAAAGGTGTAGTCGTCTCCGGTAATCACAGGTCGTTTTTTGAAGTAGTAAGAATCACAGTTCGATATCTTTAAAACACTCCATTTGCAGCAGTATAAAAATGGCAAAACGTCGTGCCAATAATGTGACCAGTAATCCTTTCTGTTATTGGGGCTATAGCGATGCAATCTGCCAGCACTCGACCCTCCAACAACCAGGTTTCCAAAAGAATCGTACACGCACTGAGATCCTGCCCCAGATGGCGACGGAACAGTTTGAATAAATAACGAAATTGCTTTAGGATTTGTTACCTCAAGGTGAGGACTCGTATCTGGCATAAAACGCCAATCTTTTTCAGCTAATGAATATGTAACTGGACAAGGCAGCGTATCGCTTGGTGGTTGTGGTTCTCTTTTATTCCAAGATTTACACATTGCATCAAAAACATTGGTTGGTTTATTGTCAATTTTGTTTATAGTTTCTTTTCCTATTAAAGTAGTAATTAAATCCATCCCTACTACTGTGCTCGTGGGTAAAAGTTTTACGATTACTTCGCTAGCATTCCTCAGAGTGTATTTTGCCTTTAAAGCAAAAGTACGTGGTAGCTGCTGCCTTGTGGATCCTTTCAACAATTCATTAATTGCTGTTGTGTTGAGAGGAGACAAATGGACTCCATTGTTGAGGATGGAAGGCGTTACTTTTCCCAATTCCCTCCAACTCGCACCGTTATTCTCTAAAAGAACAATGTCTATAGTTTCATGTAAATGTGCACATGTTCCCTCAGACTCTTCATTTCCTTTGTCTAATTTTTGCAACTCGTCCATTTTAATTGAGGACGGTTCCCATTGAGCCGACAACAATAAAGCGTTTTCCATTGTTCTATTAATAAATATTTGAGGCAAAGAGCTTGCTTCATTTTCCTTTACCACAAATATGTAACCTTTGTACAACGATGGAGCTGCTGTATTCGAATATGTGACAAGCAAGTTCACTTGCATTCTTCCCAAAGAATATAAACAAGGAACCTGACAAATGATTGCAACATTACTGACATCGTGTTCCACAACAATTCCATTCGTTATCAATGGTTGAGGCTTGGATGGATCGTGAAACTCGCAATTTATATTCAAGGATTCCTCTAGATCAAATCCTTCAGAAATTATAATTGGCACATTACCCATCACAGAGACAATTTTTGGTTGAATTGTCAGTTCTTGCTTGGTTGAAATGATTCTTCTTGAGCTGGTTTTTGAAGGAATTTCTAAGGCTGAGTCTACTCTAAATAAGTACTTTCCCGGGTGGTTACTATCGATATTGCTCCCTTCTGTGATGTTTTTGAAAGCAGTGGTGCTGACACACGATCCAGGGAAAGTATACATGGGACGTGCCAGACCATAGTCAAAACCTACAGCCCATTGTTGATCAGAAGACCAGGTCAGTTGTTGAAAATATAATAAAACAAAAGAGTGAACCCCGTCTGACGTTAAAACAACTTGAAATGTATTACGAAAATTGCCAGGTGTTGATGTGGAATGTCTTGGGACATCTTTCCATGTTACTATAAATGCCCAGTTTAATCTTAATGATCTTTTAAACTGAGGAAATCCTTTAATAATGTCCGCTTTCGCCTTTTGTAGATAAGAATCTTCAGAAGTTTCCTTGTAGAGTAGTTTTGCTGGAGGACTACCGACGTTCCTGTTGTTGTCTGCATCAGAAGAGAACACTAAAATAGACTGTTGATCTCTGGAATACGGTGCACAGTCGGCTGCATTTTTTATTTCTGGAGTAGTACCTGTAATTATTAATTAAAAACATATTCCAAAACATAATTTATTTTGAGATTTGAGTTGACATAAAATTAAAAGTTTTTATATGTACCAGATGCTCCAAACGCTACGACCCCGTTTCCACTTATGTGAATTGACCAATGAGTATTGTTAAATAACCGAAACGGAGCCACGTTGAATCTGACATTTACTCTACCGTCGTCTCCAAAATGGAAACGAGTGTGCCCGTGAGCTTCACTGTATGGAAATAAGTCTGAATCAAGCATTGCTCCTGTTGTCCGTTGCATTCCAAATAGGACAGAAAGACAAAATATTGTCCAGTACATATTTAAGATTTCATTTACAAAAATTGAAAACTAGAATAAGCTTTTGTGGTGAAAAGTGAACTTTTACTTTTATTAAGCATTAAATTTGACACTAGATTGATGTAACTCTCAAATGGACAATAACGATTATATTTTAAATATCTATTGTGTATGGTAAAGTATTTGAATGTTATTTATCGTTTACTGGAAAATGCTGCTTTTATCCTTAAAATATAGACAAGGAAGTAACTTGAGGAATCACAGCGTTATAATCTTACGCTTTGAAAACTACATTTGCCATTAAAAAGTAAGAAAAAAAAACGTTATTAAAACGTAATAACGGAAGAGGTGTATCCAAGATTGCATCCTTGCTAGACGCTTAAGAGAATCATACACATTGATACATAGAATTTACTTATTTTTTGAAAAATTTTGATACGCAGATTTCCTGTTTACTGGCTATTGTTTGATAGTTTCACCGTATTAGTCGAATGAATCGTCTGCTCCTTATCAAAGTATTTTACTCTTACACAAGGCTAATTTTCACATCATTTCGTAATGTTTTCATAGTTGTACAATAGTTTATGTGTTTATAGATCAATTGGTTATGCAAAAAGACTTGACTTTCTCAATTACTTGTCTTGCCACGTGCTGTCATTTTTCTCAGTTGCAATTTTTTACATAAAGAAGTTTTTTTTATCATTTTCCTGTTGGGAATTATCAGGGTCAAAGTCATGTTTGAATCGTATTTGGGTCTATGTCTTTCTTTGTGTTTCAATGTGTATGTATAAAAAGATATCTGATCCTTCATTAAACTGGATAATGGAAACGAGTTAAGTGAACAAAACTATTTCTATTGAGTAATTCGGTAGCAAGAATTGATTTGTTTAAATGATACACGAACAATGTTTTGGTCATTCTTTGGCATTGCTTTTGTTGAACTATTACTTAGATATAATTTACTTAAGCGGAATCTTTAATATTGTCAAAAAATAAGGGAAAGTATTTGTTTAAATTTCTTTAGCTATTATTTTCCTAGACACACATCTTTGAACTTCTTAAAATGTTTTACGGCGTGCTATGGAACATCAAAATGTTCGACTTTTGGCATCCTTATTTTGCTATAACATAAGTTTTACGGCATAAGTTATGTTTTGTCAATTTGAGTTCTTTTTGTATTTGTAGATTTTTAAAGAGTGTGTATCAATTAGTATGATTAAGAGAAAGCTTACATGGCATATGTGAAAATCATATTTCATTCCAATGCACGTAAATATAGTACATTTCATATTCCAAACACATGAGGTTTTATCATTAAATTTTTATAATGTAATTTTAAAAATCAGAGTATAATGCACTTCAGCAAATCCACCTTGAGATTAATTTTTGGTGTGGAATGCAGTTCCTGTCACTGATTCAACCTTCTATCTCAATATAGTAATGACATTTATTACTATGTATTTTCTAGAAAACGTTACGGAACTTATTTAAATATTTGTTTTATTTGTATACGTCTTCAATATGGTATGTAGTTGTTGAGCTTAGGTACATACTTTTTTTCTACTTACCTATACACAGTAGTGGTTTATTTAATCTTGATCGTGTCGTTGTCGTCAAAAAAAGCTGCTCAATGAACAAGAACAAGAGACAAAATGTATATTTTTAGGGTGCGCAAACAAGAATAATTTCACAAATTTTCTTTAATCTTGTCAGTACAGTTTTATTCTGCAATAAATACTTTATACTAACCAAATGGCTCAATGCAACTAGATAAAAGCATGCGCTCGAGTTTGATGATTGGTGATAGACTAGGTGCTAAAGATGGAAATAACTTTTACCGCATATGTAGCCAAAATTACTTTTATAGTGTTTACTAGTTCAATCAGTTTTATGCGTATATAGCATTACAAATTGTAATATTAAAACATTCAATAAAATTATAAACTGATAATTTAGTAAGTAAGTTTAAATTTAAATTTTCTCCCTTCGTCTCTATTAAAAAACTTGCCCAAATCCTTCTATTTTTGTTTGCTACATTGTAATGCAAGCATTTTGCAAAATCCAAATCTTAAATTTCACAGTTAATTGAGCATAAAGTGATGATGAGGTGATGAACAAGCTTCAAAAGATCAAAACCTGGGATGATCCTGTACAAGCTAACACGCTTAATTTATTGCGAATACACATTAAAAGAAGTGCCATGTAACGTTTTTCTTAAATCTTTTTATCTCTCATTGTTATTTAGTGTTAAATTTCTGCAAAGTCATTGACAAATGGATAAAGAAAGAAGAGTGAATATATGTTAACGAAAAAACTTATCTTTTGTCAAAGCTGGTTTACTTCATAATGAAATGAAAACAGGCATATGTGGAAGAATGTTCTGCAAGAAATTCAACAAAGGGCTAGAAAGAGTGAAAAAATGACAACGGGTGAAACATAGGCCGGCGAAAAAATGCTTTTTGCCATTGTCATTGCCACAATAATGATAATATTATAATTGCAATATAAATTCAATGTTTAATTCAGTCAGGTTCTTCTCAGCTCACTTTCCCCCTTCTCTTTCTGTTTTCATTTTGAGAAATGATAAAAAATCTCTTGAGTCATTCTAACAACTTTGTTGGGATTCCGTCTTTCGATATCATTATTGTTGGAGTGGCTTTGTCGTGAATGCATTTGTAATTGTAGCAAGTAACCCTTGTTTGCCTGCTTGAAGCTGCGAGTTCATTTTAATAAATTTATACAATCTTAATGTATATTTGGTCTAAACAAGTAGATGATGTTGCGTTCGTGTGCATGCTCCATGCAGAGATACAAGAATTTTCAGATAGGATCTAAGAAAAAATCTTTTGAAATTCATTCATACTACATTCATTCACTTTAGATTGAATTACAACGCATTTTAATACGGTACATGTACTTTTAATGAGCGTCATTTCAATTCGCACATCAAGTCACAAACTCTAAAAGTCTAAACCATCATAGAAGCAGCAGCACAATAATCAAAGTCTGAACAGATGCCTAACCAGAGAGAGATGATAGTCGTAATAATCGTCAGAACGGATTTTGCAAGATATATTTTTGTAGTAAAAAGCTCATCATATTATCATCAACCTCATAATATCCTTTTGGCATGACGCGGTGCAAAGATGTTGTTGGTAGTGTGTTTGTATTATGTAAATAGTGGCTTGCCCAACTCTATTAAGCAAAACGGGAAATTGTTTAGTTTCTTGCGTTAGGACGAAGAAAGAAAGGACCAGGGAGAAAATCTTTCTTGGCAGTCTTGCCGGTTGTTTATTTGTTTGTGAATGAGTTTAGTTTCAATATTTTACATACATTTAGTAAAAGAAAAACCTTTTTTCCTTCCACTCAACAACAAACAACTAACTTTGCGTAGTTTACATATTTGCTCATTATTAGGAACGCAATGGAAATGTAAGCAAAGAAGCACATTTTACTTTTCCATTTGAGATCGTCAATTCCTAAGCCAGTGACGATAATTAGGAAAGTGGATCTTTCAAATGATAGGAGATAAAATAGTTTTGTAAAGATGCTGAACGAAATGAAGTGAATCCAAAGAAAAAAGCTTAAGTTTCACATTTATTTCTACTTTTCTTTGCTGAAAAGAACAAGTCGGGACTTTCTATGCAGGCATGAAGGTGCTTATCTTCATCTTCCCAGATAGAATCAGATTCTTTCTACTCTGGCAACGCACAGTGAGTGATTCAAGCCAAGAAGGAAAAGTATTTTTGCTGTGGGTCAGTTGATGTAGTGAGAACATACCTCCTTGCAACTTACAAATGGACACGTACTCTCAGAAACATTGCTGGTTTTTGGGACAGAAAAAGAGGAAAAACGGGAATGCCTCAATTTTGTGAACCACATTCTCTTGTCGGCTCTCTCCGTGCGTTTCACTCTTCTTTGCTAAAGTTGGATAAAGTGAGTCAAGAGGGAAAGAAAGGAGTAAAACCCTTAGAACTCAATGTGAAGTAGTAATTTCTTTGACGCTTTGCCATCGCTGAGAGACTGTGAATTGGGTAGAAAACAAAAAACTTTTTTTGTTTACATACTCGTAACAAAAATATTTTGCAAAGTTAAGCAATTGAAATGTTTTTGTTTGTTTTGTCTCGTAAAACCGCCATCGTTATTAAAAACGTGTGTACGTAGTAATTTAGTGGAGAAAAGACATAGTGATTTGTCTTTTTCTATATGTACTAGTTTCGAAGAAAGTAATGGCACATACGCAATCCAGGAAGAGACCATGAATTTCCTGCTAAAATTACCTCTTGACAGATGAAATGTACAGGTGGCTTGTGAACTTTTCTCGTATATTTGAATCAATTCATAGCTTAACAAGTGACAACAGCTTGAATAGAATCTGATCGTTATTGCAAAGTAATAAAATTAAAGCGTAAGAAGAAATTAAGGAAAGGAAACATTTTTATCGCTATTACTTCCTTATGAATTTTCAAACGAATTCTTGAGACTTGAGAGGATCATCTTCCTCTTAATCAGTGTAGAATCGTAAAAGGCTATATGAAATCTGGTGCCGGCTCGACACTGTTGTTGACTAGATAGAGTTACATGATATAGCTTTAGCTTGTAATAGGATATTCCTTACATTTTATCAGCTCACACGCTAACGAGTGCCGAAACAGTTTGATCCGACATGGAAAAACATTTGGAAAAATTTATCTGCTGTGAAAAAGTTTTTGATTTTACTACTTGTTAAAACTACAGAAAAAATAGGCAGTAAAAATAGTTTCAGCTTTTTAAAAAATTCCAAGGAGTAACTAGAAACAAAATCTTTTGCAGTGTTTGTATGTGTTGTTTTTGAAAGTTAAATATTGTTTTAACTTAACTATAATGTAATAATAATTACAAAAGTTATTATAAAATGTAACTTAATCCTCGAACCAAACTGAAACTACAAAAGTACGCAGTTGGGATGCAAATCTGTTCAATTGGGGCAACTTGAGTCATCAATCGCTGCCAAGTATACGTTAAAAATCAAGCTCTTGATCAGAAATGGATGACGGAGACAACGGCCAACTACTAGATATGGATAGTAGTGATCAACAAACGAGTCAAATTGGTACGTTATCATTATTCTCTTTATTAATGAATTAACAATTATATTTAATAGCATTACTATTGGGAGCATACAACCTGCTACAGAAATCGTAAGGAAAAGAGTTGACTTGGACATGTTACCGTTGCTTTCATGCATTACGTACATTAATACAAAAAATGTACCCCTGGTTAAATGTTTTTTTATTGCAGACTCACAAATCGACTCGGAAATGGATTCCCAACAGTCATCTCAAGACTACGACCCTACTCATCTTCACCACCACCACCATCATGATGGTCCTTTGAACGTTTTGGAAAGCCACACCACAAAAAAACGACAAAGCACAGAATCAAATAGTTCAAGTGTAGTTGGTAAATATTGGCGATCAAAATCTTTACCTGTGGCTTATCTTCCACCTTTTCAAACTTTAGATCAAAATAATTTTCCTAACAATGGTGTTGACGTTGAGTCAAACCCAACCAAAAATCAGCCTAAAGATTCAAAAGATCTGAGCAAAAGAAATAACTCAACGTGTCAAAATTGCCGCGGCGGATCAACTCGAAATAAGCCAAATTGTGGAGTTGCAGCAACTGGAGTACCAGGCACAGGAAGATGTTGTAGAGGTAGCCACGGATCTGCCAATTCTCATGACAGTGTCAACAATGGGAAGGTGAAAAGTTTGGGTGGTGGATCGTCTGCCGAACATGTATATAATTTTTTTGCGTTATTACAGTATTCATTCAAATATTTTAGAATAATGTTCCTGTTTAGGTCATAAATAATGCATAAATTTCCTTTAACAGGTTTGACATTGTTTATGCTGTAGCATATAGTAGTTGTGGTCAGTTGTGGTAGGGTCAGACCGACAAATGAGTGAGTTTCATTGTAAGAAATGCAATCACTTTTTTACAAATCATAATTTAATAATCTTCTACGGTTTTCTTCAGTCACCACAACTTTTAATTTATTAGCTGTAATTTGTCAAAGTAAGCGTATAGAATTTAATTCAGTTTCTTGCCATTTTTATCCATCAGCCAAAGGCAACATACAGAAAAAGCGTTCACCCAAGTGAGGCTTTAAGCAAAAAAGCATAACCATAAAGTTGAGTGTGTAATATCAAGCTGTGTTTGCCATACCCTTCTCAACAATAATAATTTATTCTGTTTAAATGTTTTTACTCTTTGAAAATAAAGTGAAGGGAAAAGATGAGACAAATCCGATTTCCCACAATAAAAGTGCCAACTTACATGCTATTCTTTAATTCAATGACAAAGATTTATGGGTTTAAATATTGCTAATTAAAACCAATTACAAGTTGCAAGTGCCACTATTTTGAAATTTATTAGTCTGCATGAGCAATTAATGTTTGCAATAAATCGGTTGAGAGAAAAAGCGTAATTTTAATTCTTCTAATGTTGACAATTGGAATGGTGTGTAATAAATTAAGAATATTACTATATGTGCATAGTGCACGTCAAAAAAACAGATTTAGCTTTATAAACATCTTACCTTTTTTCGTAATAGAATTGATTTTTTGCATACAAAAAAGGTTAATCCAATAACGAAAAATATGTACAATCTTAATCACAATTGAAACTTTCGACTGATGGCTTATTGTTCAATTGCATGTAATCCCATCTTCTTTATTAGGAAAAAATCCCAAATACTTATTTTGATACTTGTTCTTTCGACAAACTGAGGTTAATCTCTGTTGCCTATCGATCACTTCTATTGTCATTTCCATTGTCATGAAAAACACGACATATGCCATAAAGAGAAATATCAACAGTAAATCATTGCTTTAATCTTGTCATTTAGAATAATTCTTTGATTCCAACTTTTGCAAATAAGCAGTTGAATTGTACATGAATAAGAGAATCCACACAGTGAAAGAAGTTGATTTAGTTTAATAATCAACTGTTTATTAAGCTTATTATTGGGTTCAAATGACTGGGATTCTCCCTTTAAGAGTCCAAAGTCACGAAGCATTTTTCTAATTTTCCATAGAGTACACAAAACATTTAAAACAGGATGTTTCAAATAAGGCAATACCAGTTAGAGTAGATACAGTTTGCAGGTATACACTCTTTTCCAAGACGATTGTTTAGTTTGATACAAATGTTTTGTGAAAATATTAGCCTTTGAGCAAGCTTTTTCTGTCACATGTCAAACAAAATCATGTTCTAGAGAAGTGGACGGACACACAGAAACAAAATGTAAATGGAATTGTGCAAGTTTTCTTTTAACACATTCCGTGTTTGTCTTAATAGGCAACATAACAGCTTTTTAAGTCATCCGATTTATTTAAAATGTTCAAAAAAGGAGTTGCATGCTGCTGGCACAATATTAAGTTCTTTTTATTGCAAAACAGTTCCCATTTTAAGGAATATTCAAGAAGAAAGTTTTGCAGAAAACTTTAGCCAGTCACACAAACAAAAGTAAATTTGATGGGTTTTGAGTCAGAGAAAATGCTTCTAATTTGCATTTTATTTTTGCCCAAGCATATTTATAAAGTTTATGTTATAGCAAGGGATATCTTTATTCCCAGTAAACAATCATAATAGGAGACAGTCTGCCCTGTGGCTTAAAAAAGGCTGCATTTGGAAAATTTGGGGTAATGAAAAAATTGCATGATTTGTGAGTTTGAATGTACTACTGGAAAGGTAAACTATATTAAAAAGAAACTCGAGAAAGTCGAATGAAACAGTTTCTTTAAAAACGCTCTTTGAATTGACCTTCCGAATCCTAGTTTTAAAATTACTTTTAGCATGTACCCACTAATTATCTTGATACAACCTACAATTTCCTTCTTCAGATTAAGTAAATACATATGCAAATAAAAATGTGACCGATCATACAATTGCCAAATTATACCAACTAAAACTACTAAAGCAAAATATTAGCAAGATGTTAATCGGTCATGTTCATCGATTTAAATTTTAACTGTGTAACGTAACGATCTTTAAAAATTTATATTATGTGTCAAACGGTCACATAAAAAAGTCTGTGCTTTTGTTTAAAGAGGCCGAAAGACTAAACCCTTAACCTTAACACCATAACTATCGATTGATTTGGTGTTAGATAAAATGTTTTGTTATCAAAACAAATAGACAAAATGCAGCCAAGTGATACCCATGAAGTATCAAAAACAACTCGTTGTCAGTATCATTTTAAGCAAATTCTAATCAAGAGATCTTTTCCATCATCCTTTTTAACAACTTATTTGAATTATTTAATCGCCGCATCATTGGCGATCTGCTTTTGTTTGAAAATGACACCAGCACATAAAGAAGCGTTATTAAAGACTACTTAAAAGGCTATGGTTGTGGAATTAGTTGTTAAAAGTAAGGTTTTCTTGTTTCTACGAATAGGTATATAACTTTTAGTTTCAACTACATTTTAAACAACTGTATGTCTTTACTATTTCTTTTATGATGTACTTTCTTTATAGATGACGGTATAATTAAAAGTCTTAAAGATATATATCAAAGAAATATTGTAGATCATCATCATAACGTCCGTATTGATATTTTGGTAGTGACGGGAAGAGGAGAGATGACTTGTTAGTATTAACTCACAGAATCTACTCTTGCTTACTAGTACTAGTAGAAGATGGATCCAATTAACTTTATTCTAATCCAAAGATTTGATGAGTTGTTGGTTACATGTACACTGTACCATTTATCTTTCAGGCTGCTTATTTGCTGGTTCACGCATCGTCGTCTCCTTCAATTTTAACCTTACTTAACCAATTGCGGTTAGTTTTTCACATTATTGTTACTATTTATTATTAAAACAGTCAATTCATAATGCATACAAAGTAATGGTTGTTGAGCGATGTCCTTTTAAGGAACCTCATTTAGTGTTACATTCATCAACGGTTGCTTGCTGAGGCAAACGATGTATTGTATATTGAATCTGGCATTCAGGGTAAAGAACAAAAGTATTTCTTTATGTTACATTTCTTCTGTTAGCAATTAATGTCTCGTTTTCTCATTCCGTTTTCTGCGTCACTGCTTTCCCCTTGCATGAAAGATGTTGATTGAGGTTTCATGAAATAAAAAACGACTTTTTATGCATCATAAAAGTACTCCTTTGACAGGTACACTGCACGGCGTTACACAAAACTGTGGTTTCATGAAGTAAACCTATTTCATTTTTCTTTGATTTCACCAATATAAGAGAAAAGCTAGACTCCTTATGTGAGCTTTGTTGATGCACAGAGCACATTTACGGATTTTGCATTGATTTTTGGTTTGATGAATTATCTGTATGCTTGAACTATTCGTTATGTATAAATAATGCCCATTGCATGATCAAAATATTTGTAAAAAGGTCTGATACTACATCTTTTGCATCCTAAAATGGTTGACTTTTCATTAATGGGAATGTCAATAAGTATGAATCATGGTCTTGTTTTGCATATTTATGTTTTTATAAAAACGTTTCTTGACAATAAACTTAAATCAAAGCAGGAAAGTTCTTAAAGTTACTACTGAACTAACTACTAGATTAAAAACTGCATATAGAAAGGGTTTGAAAAAATTAAAAGAGTAGGTTTTCGCGAGTGTATTCAATTATTTTTGTTCTTATTTCAGGAGTCTGGCGAAGTCAAGAAAAAGTCCGACTGGAGAACATTACAACAGGTATTCTGATACTGCCAAAAATGGAATTGCCAAATGATAATGAAGTGATACATTTTTTAATTGAATCGTTTATTTATTTTAAGCACTACTATCCTGAAGGTGGGTGGGGATATATTGTTACATTTTGTGCCCTATCATCACATGCTCTGGCACTTGGAGTTCAGCTTTATTTGTCAACAGTTGTCTTCCAGCATTTTCAAATAGGTTAGTTACATTTGCATTAAATAACTTGCTTTAAACGTTTAATTTGATTTTGACAGGCTTATCAGTAACATAGATTATCACAACTGCTAATTTCATAATATACATATAAATTTCACATGATCTTGTCCAAAATAATAATACTTGAACTAATATCTCTTGAATTATTGTACTTATTTCGTTGACATGACTGAAGTGCTGACAAGAACTCAGTCTACGTTTAAAAAATTGAAAATGTAATAGGCTAACATGTGCAACTGACTTGCAGAGTTTCTTGAAAGTATATACAAATGATGACTAACAGACAGTCAACAAAATAAAAATCTTTCAATGAAAGCTAGTAAATGTGCAGAAATGTACTTTCAAAACAATATCAATGTTTCAGTGCTTTGACAAAGCTAGAATTAAGAAAGTTAAGGGTTGTCAATTGCTTGCAGAGAAACACGAGCCAGAGTAAAGACAAGAAAATAGTAAAAATGAATGATGTTAGGAGAGGTGTCATATTCCAGCGTAGGCAGTTGCTGAGTAAGTAAAATCTTATCTCCGATAATGTACTTTACATATACGGAAGTATAATTTCGATGAAAAATAAGATACCAAAGTATGAAATACGATTATTCGTTCAAAAAATACAAATGCTTTAGTTTTAACTTGACTATTATAATAGGAGATATCTAAATTGCTTTTAGCGGCTAACAAAATATTTAAGATAACTTTAACCTGTTGCAGCTTTTGACTTGGGAAATTTTTTTTAGATAAAATATTAAAGAGAAAACAAAACTATATTAACTTTTCTGGTAAACATAAAATTACGATTCTACTTATCTAATATGTACAAAGTAAGTCAATCTAATAAGTTAAGCTTTTTTCTTTAACCAAGCTTTTTAAGCAATGGAATTGTCAGTACAGAACGTATGTACGACACCTGCTTGATATTTGACTGACGAGCTTTTCATCCGTTTTTGTTATAAACTTGATTTCGATTATGAAGCACCCCATCAGTAGTCCCTAGCTGATCCTGTCTTTTGCACCGGCTGTTCCAATAACTTTCCAAATGCGGTATGAACTTTCACGTCATTTTTACGTATTATACCTAAAAGCAAATTTGTATGAGTAACGAAATGGGGTTCGTTTTCTTTCAGTTTATGATTTGATGAAAATGAAGCAAGATAGAATGACGATGATGATTACTTCTGAATTAGTTTTAGCGGAATTAAATTGATAAGACATTAATTTCTTCTTGGAGAGATAATTTTTGTCGTTGAAGAATAAATTAATAAATTATGTAATCAAAATGGTACAAGCTAAGGCAAATAATGTTCACTGAACTCAAATCTACATCATTGAATACTATTTGACATCACCGCGGTTTGTAATAAAAGTTTTTCTCGAATGAACTATTATTTTTAGAAACTTAGCTTTTACAGCATATTACAATAGGTGTGTGGCAAATAGTACAACATTGGTTTGAGCGACCGGAATTTTCACCAACTTTTTTTCTTCACCCAATCATTTCACCACATGCAACGTTTAATCACACGGATTGTTGACAATTAGGATTTTTTTTAAAACGCCATTTTAATCATGATTTCTTTAATCATTCAAATAATTGACCACTTCGGAAAAAATTATTTTACAAATAATACACAATTTATTTTTAATTTTAAAATCAGTCGTCTTTAAATATCTTTGTCTCTGTTTGCTTTTAATTTATAAAATTCTAGATTTGATAAATGGCCTGAATGATTGCCTTGATATTTAAAACTTTCAAATCTGTCTTCCGTTGAATTACAGTTATAAACTATTGCACTACTCTTGCACCCTTTTTGTCGGGGCGAACAAGCAAAATGTGTCTATTTTAGATTTTCTTTGTGTTTATGCAACAGAAATCCATCAATAATTTAAC
>JAANSO010000467.1:0-31934 GCA_036507315.1 Lepidocyrtus fimetarius
GTGGCAAGCTAATGTTATTACAACCAAAGGCTTTTCGCATAAATGATGCAATGCATAAATCAAATCGACAAAGTTGAACACAGGGATGTAACATAGGATTTTAACATGGGCTAAGGAATGTAACATAGGATTTTAGCATGTTCAGGGATGTAACACAGGGATGTAACACAGGGATGCAACGTAGGATTTTAACATAGGCTCAGGGATGTAACACAGGGATGTAACATATAGGATTTTAACATGGGCTCAGGGATGTAACACAGAGATGTAACACAGGGATGTAACAAAGGACTTTAACATAGAATTTGGGATGTAACATACGATTTTAACATAGAATTAGGAATTTATCACTGGGATGTAACATAGGATTTTAACATGGATTTGAAGGTGTAACACTGGGATGTAACATAGGATTTTAACATGGGTTTAGGGATGCAACACTGGGATGTAACATAGGATTTTTATATGAATTTGGGATGTAACATCGGGATGTAACATAGAAATTTAACATTGGTTTTGCGGGATGTAACATAGGAAATTAACCTTATGACATTTTCGCCGCCCTTGGAAAGTAATTTTATATTAGATATATAATTATATTGCAAAAACTTTTGGAATTTGAAAGGTGTGGAAAAGAAACCTTGATAAAATATTTTCATCTATCATGAGACTATAAGAACAACCCAGTAGCTTAGTCTCAAGTTAACGAGGAATTCATCAAATTGCATAAATCACAGAGCTTTAAAAATCCTAGTTGAAAGCTGCAACGCTTTCTAAAGCTTTACTGGGGAATAAAATCCACACATGACCCCATTCCTGGGATGGGAAAGGTTTCTTGGCATAATCTCTTCCTTTCCCCCTATATTTAGCCGTCTTATAATTTTTATTTAGTTGTACAAGAAATAAATCTGTTGCGAGAACTGCTCACAAAATCTTATATATCTTATTGTATTATACAAAGATTTTGAGTGAGACTGCAACAGATGCGATATTTAACGGTGCATAATGGAGGTTTTGGATTAGCACGCAATAGGATGACAAGGTATCACTACCTATGCGTATTAAGCTTATCCCGCCGCAGCCCACGTAAAAATAGAAAAAGATGAATAATGCCACTTATGACAGTTTCCTTTCCAGCTATTCATTTTATTGAAATGCACAGGTGTAGTGAAAAAATTAGAAGATGACGAAGAAGAGAAAACATAGATTGGGATAAACCCATGTCATTACAGTATTGTTATGCAGATTACTTGTTTCTTGATTTTTATCTTCCTGTATTATCTGATCTCCAATGCAGATCTCTTTCTAAACAGGGAGAAGAAAATGATGATGAGAACAACAACGATCTTTTCTCTAATGATGATGATTGAACCTGGAAGCAAGATAATATCTCCATATCTGTGAATATGATTTTGGTTGTAGCGTTTGTGAATTATATTTGAGTTAGCTCCTCTGATAGTCTCTCTAGCCAGTAATCCCGATGCCAATTTGCGTACATATTTGGATATAAATGTTGAATTTATGATGAGGCGGACTAGCAATAGTGAACAGAGAGATGCGAGCATTAGATTTTTTCCTACAATAGCACAGTAGAATAAGATTACACGGGATAATCTTGTTCAATAGCTTAAGGAGAGGAATCATTTGTGCAGTAATTTCATTTGACTTGTTTTAAACAAAGAGACGTGTTCCAGTAATTTATTTCGTGCACTCTTGATCCATTTATAAATTATTTATTCAGATTCTGCGAAATTTTGTCGGGTTTTGACTACCAGCCATGGTCATTGTACGAAGTAAAATATTTTGCATTCACTTGCAGAGCAAGAATCTATTTACTTATTACTTGCTTGTAGAGAAGTATGCTTTTGTGCTCCGTTACGATCTAAATATAATTAAATTTGGTTTACAAGTTTAAACACATTTCGGCATTCAAACTTTACTCTCTATGAATATCTAGAGAAAAATTTGCTTATTGCAAAATTCGACTTTTATTCTCACATGAAAAGAGCCGAATGAATTGAGAGGTATGCATTCAATATGATTCCAACTCGGGTTTTTGAAGGAACTGACAGATTCAATTTTTCCAGCAGTTCAGAACACACTGACGGCTAAAACGAAGGTTACTTTAAAGGTAATCTTGCTCTGTCGTTTTCAATCTTGCAAAATCAATGCAATAACAAAGATAAAGATGATCCATGTTTTATTCAAAACAAAAGATGTGAATTTGTTGGAAGCAATTTTTAGCACATTCGCAAGAAAGAATCAAACAGAGTGTGAGAGACGGGCAAAGAAGGAAAAAAGGTTTTACGGGCCCACAGAAGTGTAACCCATATCCCAATTCCATCTCCGTTTTTATTTGCAAAATACAATTCCATTTGTGGAAATAGAGAATTCATCATCAACCGGGACAGCAATCCAATTCAATCGCATTTTAGATTGTCTGACTTTTGAATTTTGTTGCTTGCTATTTTTATAAGTAATAAACAATCAGGAAAAACAAGGAAAAATCCAAAGGTTTAATTTTTAAAAGCATTTACGTAAGCCATAGTTTTCCTCCATGTAAAAGCATTTTTAAAATGGAGGAAAATGGCATCACGCCGGAGTCAAAACAATGGAACGGAAGGTAATGAAATAATTTTACGTCTTATTCTTACGCACCCAGCATGGATATACACAGGATGGCATGATCCTCTAAATATGCAACTCTTCCAGGTTGAAAAGCAAAAGAGGTTGCATTTTGTTGTATCAGAAATGGATTTGTAGTGTTGCCAAAAATATTCATTTACCACTTTTCTTGTTGCTGGCTCCGAGGTATATTAAGGAGGGGAGTTTTGATAAAAAGATGTTATTGTCTGGTTTAATCTTTGAAATCAGATATTTTTCAAGAAGCATGCTTTATACTCGCATGCTTTTATGTATTTTAAAGAACTTTTTGACATTTTAGTTGATCTATTTAATGCAAATCTAGACAATTTTATAATAAAATACTTTAATGCTTCGAAATGAAGAGGAAAATAAGTAAACTCGGTTGTACCGTTTTTTCTTTCTCTAATTTTTAAACGGGCTCTTTATAAACCTAGAAGCGAATAGGGAAAGTAAATAATTCAGCTTTGTATGCTTTTGTGCACTCAACTCCAGAATTTGATAAGTCTCGCACCACGACTCTCTTTTAATCCCTTCCAGCTCCCTTTTTAATGCTTTCAAGCTTTAAAAATTGTATTCCTGTAGGAAAACTTCTAATCTGCTGTCCTGCTTGTAATTAGCATAATGCTTGATTATTGGGAAAAGCTTTAGGTAAAATTCTAGTAAAATCCTCACCTTGTAGAGCTATAAAAAAGGAAAAATGTTGGCCGCCACAACAAAATCGACAAAATTAGTATTTACCTCACCTCCAAAACTCGTTCATCCGCAAAAATTAAAGTGTGCTCGTTGATTATATGCTCGCCTTTCAAGATAAATGTAAATAGCAAGCCGATGTTTTATGGAGTAAGGATGAATAAATATAATTGAGAGATTGAATTATGAAAGCATAAGCTTACGTAGCCAAAGTGGATGGATTTTATACATTAATTACCTTTTTCATATCTGAAAAACTAATTGTAAATCTTTTTAGTTTTATTGAAGACCACCACATAATACTTTATTTTGGATTGTGGTGTTTTCAATTGAAAATTTAAATATGCCATGCCACAAATAAATATTCAATGCAAATTTTGTTAATAAAATCGCAATTACTGCAAACCACTCTTCTTTTGAGATTTGAACTGTTAGAAATATGGTTGAGATTTGCTGGGTAAAGTTCAAGTGAATAAATCATACTTTTAGTGAAAACTTTTAAAACTGCGAATTAAAGTAATACGCCAAAAAGGTTTTCAAAAGCTTGTATATTGCTTAATTATACAGATCTGAAAAGTTTCAAATTTTAATTACATCAAGGTAAATGAACAAATTTAATCATTTAGTAAATTTGGAATCTTAAAAGCTGATTAAAAACTGATTTAAAGTTACAAAATAAGTTAAATTCCCTTTCGTTTTTAGTATGTTCTACATTCTTCCTTGTCTCGTATTTTTCAATATTATGGAAGAATTATGGAAGAACAAAACCTCTCTGCTACTGTGCACTGTGTAACTACGATGAAAACCCGTATCAATTAAAATCCACAGGGATAAGCATAGTTTTATTGATGCACTATCCCAGCATGAGATTGCCACAGAAGTTGATGATCTTCTTTGTCCACAAAGCGTGCCCCTCTATTTCTTTCTTGTAATTTAACTCTCAAATCTTCTTCGACAATCAAATGATGATCTAGTGGAGGATTTCTGCAAGTGACTCAACCTCAAACAAAAAACATTTAAAACTCTGCTCACGATCGTAGATATATATTTCCCTGATCATCATCATCATCCCTAACGAATTGTTTGTCGAAGCTGCTGCAGAGTCCATGCCATTACAAAAGTAAATGTCAATTTGTTTTATGCTTTGTTATAAGAACTATTTGAAATTATTGAAAACCGGGCAGGATTGATCAAGCTGGCAATAAAATATATTGTATTACAATTCTCAAGCAAGAATTCAAAGAATACAAGCAAAAAGTCAAAGCGATAGTTTTTTATTGAAGAAACCAGGGATTGTTTTAAATTTTAAGGTTGAAGATCGATAATTTTTTATCTTTGAAATCAAAATTTAATTATTTTAGATTAAGTTTCTCTCAATTCAAATTTATTTTCTTTTATTGATTGAAAGAGTAATTCGCAATTTTCTACACTTTTCTGCTCGTAATCTTTTAAAATTTAATGATTTTTATAGCCTGAAATAATTGTTTATTGTTAGAAATGACTGTCAATTCTAAACTTTGGTTGTAGAAAATACTTGGCTTTCTCGTTTGTAATTGTTATGATTGGGATGGGTTCAAAGAGATCAGAAGATTAGAACAGCAGTTGAGATAAATTTTTGGAAATGTACTGAGAAATATTTAATTAGGTGATTTCTCACGGCACCAATTGAACTTCGAGAATCAGCTTGTCAACCTCCTACCGAGTGTGTCGAGAGGTTACGTCGAAGGATTTGTAGCATTTCATGTCAATATTGGCTTCATGAGCTTTCAATCAAGAGATTTTAGTGTCTTTCGGAAGAAAAGATTGCAATTCAATTTTAAGGTAATGACGTCAATATTTTTATTGATTAATATTTTTCTTCACTTAATCGTAGATTCGAATAACTCCCTGTGATGACAATGTTTTAAGCAAATCAAATGTAAACCCTTGAGTAAACTTGACCATGCAAAATTAATTATAAATGGGTTATTGATTTATTTTCAGTTTTTGGAAAGTTCATTGCATTCGCGTGTGGCGCTTGCTAGTCAATTTTATTAACACGCTGTTTACCCGGGCAAAAAATCAATTTTTAGGAAGAAATGAATCTATTTTAATTTTCTTTGAAAATTTCAAAATTTATATAACTAGTTACTGAATGGGGATTAAAAGGACTTGCAAAGCTTGTATCTGCTTTGGTAATGTTTTTGTTCAATTTTGCAATAAAAGAACAGCGTAAAAGTGGATAAGATAATTGTTAAGCTTGTTCGTTTCTTTCTCATTTTGTAAAATTTATTCAAATGTCCAGCTTTCCTCAACCTCATCACTCACAGTCCAACATTTGTTTATAAAGTAGCGGCCGCTGATGAATCAGGAGCCGAAGAAAAGGGAACGGCTAAAGAGTGATATCATGTTACGGATGCAAGATCTTATCTACAAGATATCATGTCCTACTTTTCCAAAAAAAAACTTGTTTATATTTTGCAGATTTTGTAAAATGGAAAAACTATAAGTAGATCAATTTGCGTGGAAAAAACTCCGTCTTAAAACGTTTAAGCAAAGATAAAGCTGGATTACTGTAGAACAACACCTCTTTTAAACCCGCTTCCATAATGCTTGTAGCCAATAAAACTCACCAAAAGTTTCATAATTTTAAAAATACTTTTATTGCTTAAAATTTTGAATTAATTATTAAAAATGCAACAATAAAATTTTAAAATACAAATTAGGTTTTGACCTATTTAAAATAAATTTTATTTTTAGCTTGGTTCTTATTTTAATCAGTAATTTGCGGGCTGCTGGCCAAAACGCAAAAAATATTTCTTTGGCTGAACTAATCTCGTCATATTCTTGTTTATTAATACTTCCTAATCCCATCTCCTCCACACAACTAAACTCTATTCATTTTCATATTAAAACCAACTTTGTTTGTTCATTGCTTGAGCAAAATACATAAAACAGTGCCATGAGCGAAGCCTGTTTTACTTTGTCCTTTGATTAACGTCACAAATTAAAAATAGTCACCATCGCCAACTCGTGAATCAAAATAAAATTAACTTTTTCATCTGAAGTGTATTTATTAAAAAAATTTTGATCGGTATAATGCATATTAACAAGATGATCCCATAACCAAGCCATATTATTTACAATTGCTTCATATATTAGCTGGACAATTCGCAGATGGGTGCAAATGATGTTGATATGATGATTAAAACTGTTTATCGTGCTCGTTTCTCTTCGCAAAGTAAACAAAAATTGAGACATTTTACGTTCTCATCCAAAACAGTTGTCACTCTTTCAATACTCCTCTTATATCAACTCACAAGGAATTTTTCAACACGAAAAGCAGGAATCACCAGTTTTGTTTACTTTTGCCTGTTTTTTGCTTTTCTTTGACACAAGCTGTCGTCATTACGTAATCTTAATGGGAATCTAATGTTTCTAAATATTGAAACTGATGGAATATGATTTCCTCTAATAAAAATTCAACAGATGCAAAGAAGTATGAAAGCTGATACGATGTCTTCTATTTTTGCAATGATTATTGGAAATGTACTTTTTCTTCGCAATTATATTTATATAACTTGCAAATGCAAATAAAAAACGAGCACAGTTTTTAGAAAGTTATGCGGAAATAGAAGACACCTATCATTAAAAATTGTAAAATTCTTAATGAAATTATTCAAAGGCGTTACAAGTCAACTTGTACAAGTTGAAGATGTCCAATGAAAAATGAATGGTAAATGTTAATATTTTGTAGAAATTGTAAATTACATTTTAAAAGATTTTTTACTCAAAATCGCTTCATTTATTCAGTGTAGAATGAAATGACTTGCAGATTACAAAATTTTCTGTGTTTTTTTTCTTTTGGGATTATGTGGAGGAGCAAAAGCTCTGCTCTAATAATAAATTTGTGTTTTTCATTTGAAAAATCGGAACATGCAACCTCAGAATGGACTTGAAAGAAGAAACTGTTGCGTTTTTACTTTTCCATTAGATTCAAAGATGCTTAACTGCTATGTTATTGCACTTTATGACCTTTCCATGCTCTTGCTACCGCTGCACAGCCCACTGTGTGTGTTTTTAAAAAGAAACCGGGTTGAAAATTGAATTTTTGACATGATAAATATAAAGATGAGCTGCATAGTTTTGATTGAAGTGGATGCCCATCAATTTCATCTTTATACTGAGGTTCCAGCCCAACTTTACAAATAAAAGAATGGCGAAAAAATATTTTTTCTGGTCCCATCGTGTTTATTATGAATACTCTCTGCGAGTACAGTTTGGTCAGATAAATCCAATAAAAATTACAATATGGTCAACCCTCGATAATTTCTAATGCAATGAAGTGGATGATTGATGAGACTTTGTTGTTGGCTCTGTTTTTGCGTAATATCTTAAGCGTGTATGGTAGATGATATAAAGCAAAAAAAGTTTACCAAACAACGGAGAAAACATGTTGTTGCATAAATACCTCAGTTTATGACGATTTGAATACTTGGATTGTCTTTAGCCATCAAAGCTCTTCTTCTTGATTAAAATTGAAAGAGTAATTTTGCGAACGACTGCAATTTTAACTATTAAATGTCAACTTAGGTTGATAGTCAAACGTGATCTGCTTTACATGCTCGATTTTGTCTTTTGTCACTACCGCGTTTTTACTTTTTATTTCTAATGAAAATATTTTAACTATGTAATAGATCTATTTGGATGAGTAAAGTAAAATTCAAGTAATAAAATTTTCAACATGATTTGATCAGACATGAAACTATGTAACATTTACGGTACATGTTCGTTAAAAATTTACTACCAGAACCGTGAACCAGTAAAGACAGACTTTTTGTGTTTTGCTCATCATATTTTTATGACTTTTTTGCTTTTCCTGCACTGATTTATCTTTTCCTTTAATTCGTTAATTTTAGTTCGAAGAATATGTAATGGAGTGAAATCCGGATAAAAAATAATTTTCCAATATTAGTATTTTAATAAAATTTGCAACTATACTTGGTAATGAAAGTAGAAGAAAACTAAACAGATTTCAGACAGAAGTTTTCATGCAAAGAGCAAGTTCATTTTCAAAATTCTGTTGGGGAGGCTAAATTTAAAGAAACGATTGATAAGGAGGAATTATTTTAAGTTATGTAAGTTAATTGTAGTTTGAAATGTTTATTTTTTGCAGATAATTTGTCGAGAAGCGATGGTTTAGATGATGAGGAAGTTGAAAAAGAGGATAATTGATAACCTTAATAAATGATAAACCCGTGTGTGTAAGTGTAATTGGAAAAGTGGTATTTGTGACCGTCTGGATTGGACACTGGGTTGCTCTTTTTAATACTTTTTTATTTAATAGCATTCCAAAATTGCATGACAGTAAAGAATCAAAATTTCATTTTACCTTTTCAAACAAGAGAAAGAATGTTTGTCGAGTGAGTGTCTTCAATAAAAAGTAAGTGCTCGTTTTTTCTTTTAAATTATGCACTTTATAAGGAGGACAGAGCAGGAAATAGGAAAACTCGTCAGAGAGCAGGTTATCCAGTATTGACAGTTTTGGATTGAAAAGAAAAGGAGCAAAAAAGGACTTGTTTTCAAGTTATCAAACATAATTAAATCATTCATTAGGGAAATGCTGAAATCCTCAATTTTAACTGAACTTTCACCTTAGGAAATTGTCTAGAAATTGATAAATGTGCAAAACATGCTTCATTTTTGTGATTGAATAATAACGGGCAATACTCAACAATATTGAAATAAGTTTAAGGAAATCCAGTTTAATTATCTTTTAAAAGGTGAGAGTTTGACAGGAGCAAACAAGTCTTGCAGCTTTTTCCGTGAATGGCAATGATAAATTGATACATTTTAAAAAGAATGCATTTTGGTGACAATTTGGATCGCCCTGAATTATAAATTGTGTCCTGTCTTGAAATTCAAGTCAAACATGAGTGGACAAGGCCAGTATCCAGTATGTAAATCATGTCGTTATGCAACATTTTCTTGTTTTCTTTTTCACACCAGCAGAGCCTAAGATAAGGCTTTGATACCTTCCGGCAGATTGTGATAACTTCAGAAATCATGCAGAATCGTTTTCAATCTGTGATAGATAAAATGTAAACTGTTCGTGTTTATAGAGCATTGAAACCTGTCAAAAACTTGAACGTAGGCAATATCTCATTTAAAATCTGTATTATGACAGGCAGTCTGTAAAAATAAAATAGAACAGTTCATGTTTTAGGAATTCATTGAATAAAAAAGATTCATTTTACGCAGATAGTACAAATTCCATGCATTTGACACCTTCATTATTGCGTAATCTATTAATAAAAAGAGAATGAAGCAAGTTGAATTTTTAGTAATTAGCAATTCGTCGCTGGCTCCGGGAAAAAGAATAACTCATTTTCCTTATCAGACTCGAAAAAAATGAGTCATTCTTTTTCCCAGACTGAGTCAGAATGAGTTGTTCTTTTTCCCGAAGCAAACGCCGAATTTCACCCCTGGATCACCTGCGTTAATTTTAATTCGAAATTAATTAAATCTTTTTTATGTCGCCAATTTTTTAAATGCTAAATTTTTGTAATCAATTACAATGCAAGGTACATAATGTATTGTACTGGAGTAAGAAAAACAATGGTCATTTCTCTTATCTGTCAATGCACTTGTTAAAATAACTGAAACAAAAAACTAAAAAACTACATTGACAAATGAAAACTGTTCATCTAGTGAACCGTTCAGTTGTTCACGTCCAGTCCAACTCTTCCACGTTTTCACTCTTTTCACTTTTAAAATCTAACCCAACCAGATAGGAAAATAAAACGAAGGGACCTTTGAAAGACATTATTTGCTATTTCAACAATATATGCAGTTCCACAATAAATCTAGTGAATTACTATCAAAAAATGTGCTGAGAAAAATTTAATGGGATTCAAATTGAGTAAATGTGGACTTCATAGGAGAAAACTGGACCAGGCAAATCTACTAGTCTTTGCAAATGCTTTCTGACAACGTTCTCTCATTCATTAATTTTCAGCTCACAGAGGAGTTCAAAATGTTTCTTTTAAATGTATTGGAGGATAACCCAGCAAACTTTGCTTTTGAAACACTCAAGTAAAATCGGGAAGGTTGAAAGTGCAAAAGTTTTTAAAATCTTTGCCAATTGCAATTACATAAGTTGTGGAACGAAAGGTGATACAATTTTTCAATAGCTCCCAGAAGAAAACGGAAGGAATAATCTAGCTGACTGAAAAAACTTGTGTTTTAATAGAGATTTTTGAAGCAACAGTCCAATTCAACAGTGTTAAGAAATAGTGCAAGATTTGCTTTGCGGAGTGATGGACGAGGAAAAGATGCTGTTGCTGGCTCTATGAGTTTTCTTATAAGAGAGTGTTCAGCGTTTTCTGAGGTTGTTCTGTTTTTTGCATGGTATGGAATGGCTTTCTGTGGCACAGGAGCAAACACGAGTTTAGCGAGCGGAGTACCGTGACATGACATCTCCATCACAGCTTCTATTTCTCTGCTTGGTTCAAGCGTTTTCTCACTTTTTGAATCAGTCCAGTCCAGCACATTGCATCGGCTACGTTTCTCAGCTCAGCGCGAGACGGATTTTAATGAAGTGGGATAATAGTGAAGGAAAATAGTTTTATCATCAATCATAATAAGTTTTTGTGCATATCTCTTAGGAAAACTACAAAAGCTTAAGATATTTCTTAAGGAAATCATAATTTTGTTATCTTTATCATAAAGTTGTAAATGAATACGATTTTAGACAATTACGTTGACAGACATATCAAAGTTTGATAATGCCGGTAGTGTACTGAACAACTTTTTCAAGTAGCCCCAAAAGTGCAAAGTTTATTAGAATTTGCTAATTTAAAAAATATAGTGAAAACTTGCAGAAAAAATTGCAAACAAATTAGATTGTGAGTATTGAAAATAAATTCTTAGAAAAACAGATGGACTTTGTCGTGTTGTGTTTTGTGAATTAGCTTTATTTTTGAACATTGCTTAATTGAAGTTTTTTGTTTTGTTTAATCAGACAATAGAGGAGAGCTGTGTTTGTTTAATGAAACGTACGTTTTTTTCTACGCATTGACAAATACGAATTTTTTCGCAGTTGTTCTTCTCTGTGATTTTGAGAATACAAAAGTCCTTTAAACACACTCGGTCTTATGTTTTGTACATTTTCCAGAGTTTTTTCAGAACAAAAGTGACGGTGAATAGAGTGTTTTTCATTTCTTTTAAAAAGAACTATTTCATTAGAGAGCTGCAGGCTTGTAAGGCACGAGGTCTCTTCCTGTCGCCTGTCATTCACAAGAGCTCATTGAAATTTTCAAAAAGACGGAAACAAGACAGGTAATAAAAGTCAACATTTCCTTCCTTAGTTAGGAAGATGAAAAATGCAAGCATGAAATCATAACGAAAGGGAAAGATTGCAATCGCTATGTAAACATGTGATTGAAGAAGGCTATTGTTTTCCTAAAATTGTTTTTTTCGAATAATGATGAAGAGAATCTATTATCTACCTTTTTAAATAAAGATCAAAAGCAAACGAAATGAACGTTGTCTTTTGCTTTCATGGACTGGGATGAAACTGTTGCATTTTTTGTAAGCGTACAAATCTAGAAAAACTATTGCGACAGTTTTCTTTTGATACCTATTTCGTTAAGTTTATAATAATTAAAAATATTTTTGGAAGTGCAAATAATCCTGACAATTCGCAAAATTGAAGCTGAAATAATAATTCTGATTCTTTTCACGAGAACAAAAGCATCTGTTTATTCTACAATTTGGTCAGCATCTCTAATTTAAACTAGGTCTTGTTCCTCTTTTTGTTCTCTTTATTGAATTGTTAAAACGCACAAATGAATATTTCATAACCCTTTTGAACTTTTTTGCTACTGTTTCTAAGAATTTATGCATTAGCATGGTAAAAACCTCAAAATCCTTTACATTGAAAACACTCAAAAGTGTTCAAAGAGAATTTTATCTCACTCTCTTCACAACTTCTTCATCACAACCGCAACATCTTTGGAAGAAAATAGCTGATATTTTCCTCTTGTTTGACAATGAAGCTTGAAAGTAAACGGAGCAGGCAGCACACAAAAAGACTGCTTAAAACTTTTATCTTAAGCTTAAAACTACAAAAAAATGATTGCAATCAAGAAAAAATGATGGGATCACCCAGTTGCAAGAATACGTTTGTAGTACTGAATAAAACTTTCATAGGTTACATAAGGGGACTGTTGTTGAGTTTTTGAAAAGATATGCCACGGACAAGTTGTTTACAACGGCACGATCGAGGAAACTATGAAAAGCAGTGTCATTTTTATCAACACCGCCACATCATCAAGACATTCCAAGAATTCCTGAATGTCATTTTGTTTTGCACCGTGTTTTGCGAAAATTAAAATGGAGTATTACTCTACTCTTGGTTTTTATCGTCAGAAACACGCACGCATGTCCATGTAATATTTTTTTTCATATTTCTTCAAAGAATTACTATCGTCCGGACTAGCTCTTGAGAGGACAATTTTGTGTGTCCGCGTGGTGATGATGATCAGCTTTATCCCTTGTCGTTTTTATTAATGTGTGGGTTGTTCTTGCAATGTTGTTGTCGCACACACGCCGTATTTTTTAGATAACTTTGTACAAAAATACGACTTGGGAAATGAAGTTGATAAAAGATTGTTTGGGATGATGCCGAAATTAATAAAATTTAGCTTAAAGTAGGCACTTATAGACAGGTATAAGTAACACTGGTTCGGATTAATATTACACAAATTTAGAATCAGACAGATCAGATTTCCTTAACGCGATAACCAATTATTTTTTACAATTTTTTTCTTGTTTTTTAAACTGTTGATCTTATAGCATAGGTTTTTTACCTGTGAAAGGTATGATGATATGGCACATTGCGCCTTGTCACTTTTTACCTTTTAAATCGCAAATCTTTTCCGTATTCATAACGTCCGGCTTTATATCAACATCATTGTCTTTTCCTACTAGGAAAGGGAATGTGCTTGAAAGGAGCAGTTAGCTTGGCTATTATCAATTTTAAAATTATCTTCTAAAACGGCCATATCGGCTTCGTATCGACAACTCACCGGCGTGGCTGTAGATCGTGAAAGAAATTAGCACTTTGAATGGCTCCTAGGAATTGTTTAAGACTGATTGCCATTTTGCAGCGTTTTCGTGCGGCCGCGTAACCACTCGTATTATCCAAATGGAATGCTACCACCTGTTTTAAGAAAAAATACCTGCTTACTTTAAATTGGAATTGCAACATACTTTCCATATTCTAAAGCTTTTTTATAAAATCATTCGAATATTGATTACGCTTTGATCATGACCGGAGGGAAGAAAGACTCACAGTCTGAAAAAAGTAGCTGGATCTGTTACAGAGATTGCGTTATCTAAAATTCCACCGCCACCTCAATTTGTTCACGTCAGGTGCGGTGGTGTCTGAATAAAAAAGGCTTGATACAGGAGACGTGACTGTGATTTCGATGCAAACTTGGTTGTTGATTTAGTTCTTGTCGGACTTACCTTTCTTTGGATTGAGTTGCTTCAACTTTTTAGTCTGCAAATAAATGAGGCATCTGCTCATAAGAACAAACAAGCTTTTTTCATATTTATTTTAGTCTCTGTAAAGCAAAACAAAAATATTTTGCGCAGAATAGGAAGATTCAAATATTTAATTTATTATTAATTTGTTAGTTAATTAAATATTTTTATTATTCTCATTAGCGAAATAATGAAGAGAAATCTTAGTTTAATATTGTATTTATCACTCTAGAAAAACAAAATGGCGTTAATCAATGTGATGATTAATTATTTGCAAATACTTGTTTTTAGAATTTGGAAGGTATGGAGAACAAACCTTGATCAAATCCTTTACATCTTTCATGAGACTAGGAACAGTAGATTTACAAATCTCAGTGGAATTCTTCAAGTTGTATAAATCACAGAGCTTTAAAAAATCCTAGTTGAATGGCTGCAAATTTACGGCTTTCTAAAAAGCTTTACTGAGAAATCAAATCCACACCTGACCCAATTCCTAGGTTAGGATGAGAAATTTTTTTTGGCATAATCTCTTCTTCCCGACGTTCAGCCTAACAATCTTATTTAGCTTGTAGAAATAAATCTGCTACTTCCAAGCTGAAAGCTAGAAGATGCTCCCAAACTCTAATATTTCTTTTCGTATCAAGATTTTGGGTGAGACTGCAACAGATGTGATATTTAACGGTGCATAATGGAGGGGTTTGGATTAGCAATGGGATGACAAGATATCCCTACCTACGCGTATTATCCAAGCTTGTCCCACCGCAGCCATATAAACGATGCTGAAGAAGATGAATGATGGCATTTATGGCAGTTTTTTTCCAGCTCTTCATAAAATTAAAATGCACAGGTGTGGTGAAAAAATAAGATTACAAAATAACAAAGAGTAAGAGAAAAATAGATTAGCGAGGGATAAACACATCGCCGTTGGCTCAGGAAACGGGGACAACTCAAATTTTAAAAGTCAGGAATCGGGGACAACTCACTTTTAAGGGACAAGTCACCAGAGTTGTTCCTTTTTCTGGTCAGACTTCGCCAGTGACTTGTCCCTTTTTCCTGACTGTTCAAAATCGAGTTGTCCCCGATTCCTGACTTTTAAAATTTGACTTGTCCCTTTCTCCTGAGCCATCGACGACATGTCATGTCAGTACAGTATTGTTATGCAGATCACTTGTTTCTTGATTTTTGCCTTCCTGTATTATGCGATCTCCTATTCAGATCTTTTTCTAAATAGGGAGAAGAAAATCAGAATAACAACGATCTTCTCTCCAATGATGATGATTGAAGCTGGAAGCAAGATATTATCTCCATTTCTGTGAATATGATTTTGTTAAGAGCATTTGTGAATATACTCGAGTTGAATTAGCTTCTCTGATAGTCTCTTCTACAAGTAATCCCAATGTCAGTTTGTGTACATATTTGGATATGAGCGACGTGAATGTTGAATTTATGATGAGGCGGACTAGCAATAGTGAACAGAGAGATGCGAGCTTTTTCGTAGCGTAGTAGAACGGGATTACATGGGATAATCTTGTGCAATAATTTAAGCAGAGAAAAATCATTGCAATTTTAGTTGTTGTTTACAGAGTCGTTCTTAACCAAGAGACGGCTTCCAGTAATTTATTCGGTGCACTCTTGATCCATTTATAAATTATACGATTTATCCAGATTATGTGAAATTTAGTTGGATTTGGATTGGACTTGCAACATTGATCATTGCAAATTTAAAACATATTGAAACTAAGAATCTTTATAGCGTGTTGATCGTCTTAACCCATCTACCTATAAATACAATGCGGTTTATTTTATACAATGTATATCGGCATTCAAACTTGATTTTTCATGAGAGAAGATTTGCTTATTGCAATATTCGACGAAAAAATACAGGTAATATAATATAAAAATTAATTGCTAAGTACGTAAGATTCTATTTTCTACTGGGATTTCTGAAAGAACTGACAAGTTCAATTTTTCTATCAATTGAGTACCAAAATCTTGCAAAAACAGGGTTACTTAAAGGTAGTCTTGTCTTGTCGTTTTCAATCTTGCAAAATCAATGCAATAACAAAAATGAAGAGGATGATGAAGATGATCCATGTTTTGTTTAAAACAAAGCGAACTTGTTGGAATTTTTAGCACATTTATAAGAAAGAATTGAATAGAGTGTGAAAGACAGGCAAAGACGAAGAAAAGAAGGAAAAAGGTTTTATGGGCCCACAGAAGCGGAACTGAAAATGGGGCATCCGTCTGTATCATTTTTATTTTCTTGATTGCAAAAATACAATCCCATTTTTAGAAATGGAGAATTCATCATCAACCGGGACAGCAATCCAATTCAATTGCATTTTAGATTATGTCTGAATTTTGACCTGGGATTTTATTATTCGGCATTTCTATTCTGGTCTGTCTTTGAATTTTTATAAGTGAAATATGATAGAATAGGTAATAAACACATGACGGGAAAAATCAAGGAAAATTCTAAATAATTTTACACAGTTGAAAACTTGAAGGAAAATGGCATCACGCAGGAGTCAAAACAGTGGAACGGAAAGCAATGAAACTTTTAATTTTAAAGTTTCTTACGCACTCACCCATGGTTGTACACGGGATCTCACGAGTCTTTAAACATTCAACTCTTCCAGGTTAAAAACCAAAAGAGTTTGCATTTGCTGTATCAGATGAAGAAATAGATTTGTAATGTTGCCAAAAGATATTCATTTTCCACTTTTCTTTGCTCTTGTGGCTGGCTTCAAGGTATAATACGGAGGGGAGATGAGTTTTGATAAAAATATTTTCTTATCTGATTTAATCTTCTAAATCAGATGTTTTTAAAGAGGAAGCATGCTCCATCCTCGTGATATTTTAAAAGAATCTTAGCGAAAATTTTATCGTTTCTGCTTCTTATTTTTGACCATTTTTTAGTTTCTATCTATTATATATTTATTATGATATATTTATTGTGATATTCTATTCTGGTGCCTATTATATGTGCTCTAATAGTGAACAAATTTAAAATAAATTTGGCGCTTTAGTGCTTTATTTGCAGAATTAAAATTAATTCTTTATCTAGCTTGCCCTTTAGAAAAGAAAAATAAGTAAACAGACACGATTACAGTTTTTCACTTCTCACTGAATTTTTAAACCGGCTCTTTCCTAACCTGGAAACAAAAAGAACTAAAAGAACTGAAAGGCAAATAAATTACAAGTTTTTTGCGCTTTTGGCACTCCAGAATCTGATAAGTCTCGCACCATTACACTTTTTAATCCCTTCCAGCTCCCTTTTATGATGCTTTCTAGTCATAAAATTGTATTTCTGTAGGGAAAACTTGTAATCCTCTGTCCTGTTTGTAATTAGCATAATGTTTGATTAATGGGAAAAGCTTCAGGTAAAATCCTACAAATCTTCACTTTGCAGAGCACTCCTGTAAAAAACAAAATGTTGGCCACCACAACACAATCAACAAAATTAGCATTTACCTCGCCTCCAAAACTTGCAATCGCTCAAAAATTACGGTGGGCTTGCTGATGATGATGAGCGCGGCTTTTAAGCTAAATACAAATAGCATATTTGGTTGAGTAAGCATTGATAAATACAATTTAGAAATTGAATTATGAAAGGATATTCCACCTAGCCAAAGTGGATGGATTTTAATCTTAAATTTTTTGTACCTGAGAAACTATGCTTGTGCTTCACCTGACAATAATGAACGAATTTCTTCATTGCAAATAGAATCATGCCGTGCCACACCAACAAGTATATTATTCAAGTTTTTTTAAAAATAAATTTGCAAACCTCTCTCTTGTTTTGAACCTGGATAAGGGAAATTGTTGAGATTTGTAAGTTCATCCAAGTAAAGAAGTCATAATGAAAGAAATTTAAAATTGAAGGAAAACGCCAAAAATGGTTTTTAAAAGTTTGTATGCTGCTCACAATTACAGATCTGATTAGCCTTTTCCGAATATAGCAAACTAATTAAACTAATTTAGTAATTTGACAATCGTCGCTTGCTCAAGAATAAGGGTCAAGTCGGATTCGATACTCTACCAGAAAAAGGGCGACTTGACCTTTTTTCTAGACTGATCAAAAGTGACTTGGCCCTTTTCTTCAGCAAGGATATGTGCAATCTTAAAAGCTGATAATGGCTGATAAAGTTACAAAAAAATTCTGTTTGGTTTATATTTTGCAAGCTGCTTTCCTCTCTTCCTTTCTTTTCTGTTTAATTTTTACAAAACGTCTCTGCTACTGTGCAGTGCACTGTGTAACTACGATGAAAATCCGTATCAATTGAGATCGGGTAAACAATGTTTTATTGATCCTCTATCCCAGCACGAGATCACCACAGTAGTTTTCATCTTCTTTGTCCACACAGCGTGGTTCTCTATTTCTTTCTTGCAATTTAACTCTTCTCTTCTTCGACAATCAAATGATGATCTGGTGAAGGATTTCTGCAAGTGACTCAACCTCAAACAAAAAAAACATTTTAACTCTGCTCACGATCTCCAATATCTATTTCCCAGTTCAGCCTCATCTCTGCGTTCTACCAAAATGTAATAAAAGCGTAGTCCATGCCATCACGCTAGAAGTAAATGTCAACTTTGTTTTATGAATCAGGTTCATCATTAAAAGAATAATTGAAAATTATTGCAGAAACAAACCAGAAGCAAATCGGCAAAATAAGATGAAGCTGACAATAAAATGATTTATTGAGCATTGCAAATTCAAGATTTTAAAGTGGTCATGTCCAGGTTTAAAAAAACAGGAATTTAATGTCATTGTAGCAATTTTTAAAAAATTAAAAATCCAAAGTTGAAGTTCGATAATTTTTTAATATATAATTTCAAAATTTAAATGCTTCAGATCGCTCAAAATTTTCTTCGTGTCCAATAAATTATTATTTAGAGGTTTTTTTCATTCAAAATAAAATATATTTTCAAATACAGGTTGAAAAAGAAATAAAGATATGCACAATTTACTTCACGTAATACTTTTCCATCAGATCTGATTCAATTTAAAAAAGGCTTTTATAGACACTCGAAAATATTTGTCAATTTCAGAAATAATTGCCAATAGTAAGAGTACTTTGTGTAGAAAATACTTGGCTTCCTCTTAAAATGATAATTGTTATGATTGGGATGGGCTCAAAGAGATCAAAAGATTAGCATAGCAGTTGGAATTGAAAGTTTAAATGTTTATGAATTTACGGAGAAATATTTAATTAGGGGGTTTCTCACGGCACCACTTGAACTTGTTGAAATATCATGGCACTTGAGAATCAACATGTCAACCTCCTACCGAGTGTGTCGAGAGGTTAAACTGAAGGTTTTGTGCAATATTAGTTTCATGAGACTTCAATCAAACAATTTTAATACTTTTTACAAAGAAAACGTTGTATTTCAGACGTGTTTTAAATTTTAAAGGAAATTGACGTTATTTTTATTGTTCAATATTTTTGCTTTACAAATCATAGATTCCGGAGTTCGCCTATGTCTTAAAATTTTTTGCAAATCAAACGTAAACCCTTAAGTGGACTTGATCAAGCAAAATTAATTATAAATGAGTTATTGATTTATTTCATTCGCGTGTCATTGTGGCGGTTCTCAATCAATTTTATTAACACGCGATTTAAATGGACAAAAATTGACAAAAAATCAATTATTGGGAGGAAAATGAACCACTTTTTTGAATTTGTGCCATTTTTAAAACGTAACTTCAAAATTTTTCTAGCAGATGAATGAGTATCCAACGACCTTTCTATGAATCTACTTCTTGAATGTTTTTGTTAATTTTAATCTTAAAACATAAGCGTACAAGTGATTAAGACAAGCGTTAAAGCTTGTTCACTTCTTTCTCATTTTGTTAAATTTATTCAATAAATGTCCAGCCTTCCTCAACCTCATCATTCACAGTCAAACATTTGTGTTTATGTGGTAGCGGCCGCTGTAGAAACAGGAAGAAAAGGGAACGGCTAAATAGTGATATCATGTTACAAACACAAGATCTTGTATATCTACAAGATATCATGTCCTACTTTTCCCTCAAAACTTGTTTATATTTCGTTTTGCAGATTTTGTAAAAAAAAGAAAAATTAAGTGGATCAAGTTACGTAAAAACACGCAGACTTAAATCAAGTATGCAAAGATAAAGCTGGATTAGTGTGGGACAACACCTGTTTTAAAACCGTTTCCATTCTGTAAATTTTACGATTTTGTAACAAAGATGACTCACGCATTAGTTTTCAAAAATATCTTGATATAATATAATGGTTGCTGTCTGCAACGTCTATGTAAATGTTTTATATGTTTGAGGTATTCGTAAAAGTAGATTACTTATATAAAATGTATATGTTTAAGGTAAATATTGGATAATTTATAAAAAATGCAAGAATTTTAAAATAGATCTGTTAGGTTCTGACTTATTTTAAATTTTCAGTTTTTAGTTGATATTTTAAACATATTTACGGGCTGCTGGCCAAAACGCAAAAATGTCTTTGGCTGACCTAATCTCGTTGTCATATTAGATTCACGTTTATTAATACTTCCAAATCACATCTATTCTCCTCCGCATTTTATATTAAGCCTAAACTTATTGCTATGACTTCAGAAAAATCCATGTAAACTCTACATTGCCGTTCACAAAGCCTTGTTTTTAATACTTTGTGCTTTGATTAATGCTAAAAATAGCTCATGCCACCCTCGCCAACTCGTGGAATCTGAATAAAATTGGGTTATTAACAAAAGCTTTTGATCAACATATTTAATAAGATGATCCCACAGCCCTATTCTTTACAAATGCGTCAAATATTAGCTCAGCCGACTTGAAAATTCGCAGATGGGTGCAAATGATGTTGATATGATGAGTAAGAATGTTTATCGTGCTCTCTTCGCAAAGTAAACAAAAATTGAGACATTTTACTTCTCAACATCCAAAACAGTTGTCACTCTCATTGAATACTCCTCGCTGTATAAACTCAGAAACAACTTACTCAACACAAGCTCAAACTAATCACCAGTTTTGTCTATTTTTTTATTTTTGGCTGTTACTTTGCAAATTTTTACTTTTTCTTCACAAGCTGTCATCATTACGTAATCTTAATGGGAATCTAATGTTTCTAAATATTGAAACTGATGCGGCTAATATGATTTCCGAGATGAACAGATGTATGAAAAGAAGCGTCAAAGCTGATACTGTCTTCTGGAAATATTTTTAATGATTCCTTGAAAAGTAAAATACTTCCACCAAATAAATTTCTAAATCGGGACATTCTTCCAGTGTAGGAACAAAATGATGTTTCCATATTTTTTGAGTTTTCCTGCTTTAGCCAGTTGAGATCATGCGAAGGAGAAAAATCTCAGCTCAAATAATAAATTTGTGTTTTTCTTTGAAAAAATCTCAACATGTAACCTCAGAATTGACTTGAAAGAAGAAACTGCTGCGTTTTCCATCTGATTCATAAGAAAAAGTTAAACTGCTGTTGTGTTACTGCACTTTATGGCCTTCGCATGTTCTGTCAACAGCTGCACAGCCAACTATGTTGATGTTTAAAAAGAAACCGGGTTGAAAATTGCAATGATTTTTGACATGATAATGATTACAAAGATGAGTTGCATGGTTTTGATTGAAGTGGATGCGATCAATTTCATCTTTAAAATCCGTGTCCAGCCCAACTTTGCAAATAAAAGAATGGCAAAAAATTTATTCATTTTTTTCTGGTCCCATCGTGCTTATGCAATCACGAATGCTCTGTGCGAGTACAGTTTGCTCAGATAAATTCTATAACAATTCCAATATGGTCAACCCTCGATAATTTATAATGCAATGAAGTGGATGATTGATAGGATTTTGTTGTTAGTGCTGCTTCGTAATATATAAGAAGTAGAATATGTTGATGGTAGCGGATTTAAAACAAAAAAGTTTACAAAACAACGGAACGAACATGTTCTTGCATAAATACCTCAGTGTATGACTATTTTTGAATGCTTAGGTTGTCTTTAAGATCTTCTTCTTGAGCAAAATTGAGAGAGTCAAAGCAATTTTGCGAATGACTGCAATTTCAACTATTAAATGTCAACTTAAATTCAAATTCGAACTTGATCTGCTTTACATGCTCGATTTTGCCTTTTGTCACTACCGCGTTTTTACTTTTTCTTTCGGATGAGTATATTTTAGCCAAGTAATAGATCTAGTGCAGTAATTGGATGACGAGAGTAAATTTCAAGTAATAAAATTTTCAACATGATCTGATCTGACATGAAACTATGTAAAATTTACGGTACATGTTCGTTAAAAAAATTACTACCAGAATCGTGAACCGGCAAAAACAGACTTTTTGTGTTTTGCTCAGTATATTTTTATGACTTTTTTGCTTCTCCTGCAATTGCTTTACCTTTTTCTTAAATTTTGAATTTTAGTTTAAAGAATATTTAATGGAGTGAAATCCAGATAAAGAAAAATGATTTTCCAATATCAGTATTTTAATAAAATTTGCAACTATATTTGGTAATGAAAGTAGAAGAAAACTAAACGAATTGAAAGTTTTTCCATTTTATAAAAAATATTAAGTTTTCACGCAAAGAGGAAGTTCATTGGCAAAATTCTGTTGGGGAGGCTAAATTTAAAGAAATGATTGATAAGGAGAAATTATTTTAAGTTATGCAAGTTAATTGTAGTTTGAAATGTTTATTTTTTGTAGATGATTTGTCGAGGATCGATGGATCAGGTGATGAGGAAGTTGAACAAGAGGATAATCGATAACCTTAATGAATGATAAACCCGTGTTTGCAAGTGCAATTGAAGAAGAGCTATTTGTGACCGAATGGATTGGACACTAGCCTGCTCTTTTCAATACTTTTTCTTTTATTTAATAGCATTCCGAAATTGCATGACAGTAAAGAATCAAAATTTCATTTTACTTTCTCAAACAAGAGAAAGAATTTTTGCCGAGTGAGCGTCTTCAATACAGTAAGTGCTCATTTTTATTTTCTTCTAAATTAGGCATTATCTTTCTAAGGAGGAAAGAGCTGGAAATAAAAAACTCGTCATCGAGCAGGTATTCCAATATTGACAATATTGCATCGAAAAGAAAAGGGGAGTGCAGTTGGGGAGTAAATTCTTAATTTTAGCCGAACTTTCAAATTAGAAAATTGTCTAGAAATTGATATAGGTGAAAAATATGGCGTATTTTTTGTGCTTGCGTAATACCGACCAGTGCTCTACACCATAAAATTATTGCTTTTTGAGAAAATCCAGTTGAATCGTTTTTTAAAAGGTGAGAGTTTAACAGAGCAAACAAGTCCTGCAGCTTTTCTCGCGAATGGCAATGATAAATTGATTTAAAAAGAATGCATTTTGGTGACAATTTTGATCGCCCTTTATGAAAAATTAGGTCCTGTCTTGAAATTCAAGTCAAACATTGAGTGGACAAGGCCAGTATGTAAATCATGTCGTTATACAACACTTTCTCGTTTTCACACCAACAGAGAGCTAAAAGATGAATCTGTGATACCTTCCGGCAGATTGTGATACCTTTTAATGCAGAAATCATAAGCACGACCGTTTTCATTTTGTGATAGATAAAACACTGCAGGTGTTTATAGAGAATTGAAAGCTGTCAAAAACTTGAAAGTAGGCAATATTTCATTTCAAATCTATATTATGACTGACCGTCGATAAAAATAAAACAAGACAGTTCAAGTTTTAGCAACTAATTCTGAAAAAAGTTTATTAATATATAAACCTCTTACAGTAGATTCTATTTATTTGACGCGTTTATAATTGCTTAATTTTCAATAATGAAAAACAAAATGAAGCAAAGTTGTATTTGAGTATTAACTTTTATTCAATATTTGCCACTATCACAACAATTTGCATCGACTTCCCACATTGAATCTACATTTTTCAGAATTGGAAATTAATTAATTCATTTTTATGTCGCCAATTTTGTAAATGCTAAATTTTTGTAACCAATCACAATACAATGTACATAATGAAGTGTACTGGAGTTAGAAAAGGAAAAGAATTGTCTTTTTCCTCACCTGTCAATGCAGTTGTTAAAATTGATGAAACAAAGGAAATAAAAAAACCTGCATGGACAAATGAAAAATGTTCACAAGTTGAACTGATCCGTTGTTTCTCCATACTCCAACTCTTCGACGTTTTCACTATTTTCACTCCAAAAATTTAACCCATCGAGAAAGAAAAATAAAACTAAACAAAAGACCACTGTGAAAGCTTGTCCTTTCAAACGGCTACAAAATTCTGATATACATAATACATACCATTTTTTCAATTTATATATTTTAATTTCCATATTTCAATTTATCTAGAATATTATAATGCAGAAATATCATGAAAAACATAAAGGGATTCAAAATGTGTGAATTTTTACTTCATACGAGAAAACTGGACCTGCATTTTTAAAAATTACAAAAGCAAAAATATCTGACAAATTAGGTTTTCACTTTAAAGCTTCCACTGCCATGTTCTCTGGCAAGGTCCTTCCATTCATTAAGTTTCATTTTCTCTTCATTCACGGACGAGTTCAAAAATTATCCTTTGAATAAAATGCACACGCGGATATCTCAGCAAACTTTGCTATTGAAACACTCAAAAAGGTCGAAAGTACAAAAGTTTTTAAAATCTTTGCCAATTGCAATTACATACGTTGTGTAGCGAAAGGTGATACATATTTTCAACAGCTCCCAGAAGAAAACGGAAGGAATAATATAGCTCACTGAAAAACTTGTGTTTTAATTGAGATTTTTGGAGCAACAGTCCAATTCAACAGAGTAGGGAAATAGTGCACGATTGTTTTGCGGAGTGATGGACGAGGGAAAGATGCTGTTGCTGGCTCGATGAGTTTTCTTATAAGAGAGTATTCAATATTTTCTTTACGCTTTGGTTTTACTTTGACTGCTTTTTGCATGATATGGAATGGCTTTCTGTGGCACAGGAGCAAGCACGAGTTTAGCGAGCGGCATACCGTGACATGCCATCACCATCACCGCTTTTATTTTTCTGCTTGGTTCAAGCGTTTCTCACATTTTGAATCAGTCCAGTCCAGGGCATTACTTGGGCTACGTTTCTCAGCTCTGCGGGAGACACATTTTTTCCTAATGAAGTGTTTGGGATAATAGTGGAGGAAAATAGGTTCATCATCAATCATAATAAGTTTTTGTGCATATCTCTTAGGAAAGCTACACAGTTTTAAGATATTTCTTTAGGAAATCTTGATCATAATTTTATCTTTGTTATAAAGTTGTAAAGGAATACGATTTTAGACAATCACGTTGACATCAAAGCTTGATAAAGCCGGTAGTGTACTGAACAACTTTTTCAAGTAGCCCCGAAAGTGCAAATTTTATTAGAATTTGCTAATTTCAAAAATATAGTGAAAACTTGGAAATAATTCAACAAAATCGATTGCGAGCAAATTCTTAGAGAAACACATGGTCTGTGTCGTGTCGTGTTTTGTGAATTAGTTTTATTTTTGAACATTGCTTAATTGAAGTTTTTTTGTTTTTGTTTTGTTTAATCAGACAATAGCGGGGAGTTGTGTTTGTTTAATGAAGCCTACGTTTTTTCTACGCATTTGACAAACGCAAATTTTTTCAGAGTTGTTCTTCCCTCTGTGACTTTTGATAATAGAAAAATCCTTTTCACACTAACTCTTGTTCCATACAGAGTTTTTTCAACAAATGTGAATGAGTTTCTTCTTAAAGAACTGTTTCATTAGAGAGCTGCAGGCTTGTAAGGCACGAGGTCTCTTCCTGTCGCCTGTCATTCACAAGAGCTCATTGAAAATTTCAAATAGTCGGAAATAAGACAGGTAATAAAAGTCAACATTTCCCTGCTTAGCTTGGAAGGCAAAAAATGCATCCATTAAATCATAAAGAAGGAAAAGATTGCAAATGTAAACATGTGATTGAGGAAAGCTATTGTTTTCCTAAAATTGTTCTTTTTCGCATAAAAATGAAGTAGAAATCCATTATCTTCCTTTTTAATGTAAAGAAAGATCAAAAGAAAGCGAAATGAAGGTTGTCTTTTGTTTTCATGTGGATAGGTATGAAACTTTGTAGATTAACTTAGAAAATTATTCTTAGAAGATTACATTCAAGAATGAAGTGATAGAATTACCTAATTCATTGTGTTTATAATAATTAAGAATATTTTTGCAAGTGCAAATAATCCTGACAATTCGCAAAAGTGAAGATGAAATAATAATCTGAATTTTTTTCACAAGAGAACAAAAGCATGTGCTATTTCTACAATTTGGTCAGCATCTCTGTTTTAAAGTAGGGTTTTCCTGCTCTTTTGTTCTTTTTATTGAATTGTTAAAATGCACAAATGAATATTTCATAACCCTTTTGAACTTTTTGCTACTGTGTCTAAGAATTTATGCATTAGCATGATAAAAACCTCAAAATCCTTCACATTGAAATCTCTCAAAAGTGTTCAAAGGGAGGAAATTGTATCTCAATCGCCCCACAACTTCTTCATAACAACTGCAACATCTTTGATGATACAGAAGAGGAAAATAGTTGATATTTTCCTGTTTTATTTGGCAATGAAATTTAAGCTTAAAAGTAAACACTACTTGGGCATGCAGACACACGAGACGTTTGCTAAAACTTGCAATCATCCTTTTGATGATGAGATCACCCACTTGCACGTTTATAATAATGAAATTAACCTTAAATATGATTGTTCATAGGTTACATACGCGGAATTTTGTTGAGTTTTTGAAAAGATATGAAACGGACAAGTTGTTTACAACGGCACGATCGAGGAAACTGGGAAAAGCAGTGACATTTTTATCAACACCGCCACCTCATCAAAAAATTCCAAAAATTCTTCTACAGTATGTGTTTTGCGTCGTGTTTTGCAAAAATTCTTGTAAAATTGAGTGCTACTCTTGGTTTTTATCGTAACAAGCACGCACGCATATCCATGTAATATTTTTCATATTTTTTCAAAGAATTACTATCGTGTGGACTAGCTCTTAAGAAGAGAATAATTTTGTGTAGCCGCGTGGTGTTGATCAGGTTTCAGGTTTATCCTCTGATCTTGTCGTCATATTTTTGTTATTACTGTGTGTGGGTTGTTCTTGCGATGTTGTTGTCGCACATACGCAGGATTTTTAGATAACTCTGTACAAAAATACGACTTGGGAAATGAAGTTGATAAAAGATTGTTTGGGATGATGCCGAAATTAATAAAATTTAGTTTAAAAATAATGCATTTATGGGCAGGTTAAATAGAATGCTCGGATTAATTAATTAATTTATTTATTTTATTTATTTATAACTGAAATATCCAAATCACACATAGCGCAAAAGTATTACATGTGTTATACAATTGAAGATTAATATTGCACAAATTCAGAGTCAGACAGATCAAGTCCCTTAAAGCGATAAGCGCGTATTTTTGCAATGTTTTACTTGTTCTTTAAACTGTTGATCATATCGCATAGGTTTTTTTACCTGTGAAAGGTATGATGATATGGCACATTTCGCCTTGTCACTTTTTACCTTTTAAATCGCAAATCTTCTCCGTATTCATAACGTCCGGCTTTATATCAACATCATTGTCTTTTCCTATTAGGAAAGGGAATGTGCTTGAAAGGAGCAGTTAGCTTGGCTAATTTCAATTTAAAAATTATCTTCCAAAACAGCAATATCGGCTTCATATTAACAACTCACCAGTGTGGCTGTAGATCGTGAAGGAAATTAGCACTTTGAATGGCTCCTGTGAATTGTTTAAGACTGATTGCCATTTTGCAACATGTTTACGTGGGGCCGCGTATATACTCGTATTATCTAAATGCAATGCTACCACCTGTTTTAAGAAAAAATACCTGCTCACTTTAAATTGCAATTGCAACATACTTTCCATATCATTCTAAAGCTTTTTTTTATAAAATCATTCGATTATTGATTACTCTTTAATAATGATCATGACCGGAGGCAAGAAAGACTCACAGTCAGAAAAAAGTAGCTGAATTCGTTGCATAGATTACGTTATGTAAAATTCCACCGCCACCTCGATTTTTCACGGCAAGTGTGCGTGGTGGTGTCTGAATAAAAAGGGTTTGATACGGGTGACGTGACTGTGATTGCGATACAAATTTGAATCAGATTTGGCATTGTTGATTTAGTTCTTGTTGGGCTTACCTTTCTTTGGATTGAGTTGCTTAAACGTTTTTAGTCTGTACAAATAAATGAGGCATCTACTCATAAGGTCGAACAAGCTTTTTAGTATATAATTTAGCTACTGTAAAGAAAACAAAAATATTTTGCGCTTGATGATTCAAATATTTAATTTATTAATTTGTTTTATTAAACGCTTCTCAAATCTTAGTTTACAATTCTATTTATCACTCTGGAAAAACAAGTTGGCGTTAATCAAAGTGATGATTAATTACTTGCAAAAATTTGTAATTAGAATTTGGAAGGTGTGGAGAACAAACCTTCTTTTCATCTATCATGAGGTTAGGAAGAGTAGATTTACAAATCTCAGTGGAGTTCCTCATGTTGCATAAATCACAGAGCTTTAAAAGTCCAACTTGAGTAGCTGCAAATTTACGGCTTTCAAAAGCTTTACTGGGAAATCAAATCTACTTGTGACCTAATTCTTGAGAAAGCATTCTTGGCATAATCTATATAGAGCCTAGTAATCTTATTTAGCTTGTCCCATAGAATTAAATCTGTGAGAAAAATGGTTTCAAACCAATATCTTACATATTTGTTTATAGCAAGATTTTGGATTTGTTTGCAACAGAGGTAAAGAATCAGATCTTTAACGGTGCCTAATGGAAAGTTAGGATTAGCAATAGAATGATATCACTACCTACGTGATATTATTCAAGCTTATCCATCAACGCAAATCGAAGTAGTATGCTGAAGAAGACGAATGATAGCATTTATGACAGTTTTCTTTCCAGCTCTTCATTTTATTGAAATGCACAGGTATTGTGAAAAAATAAGATTAGAAGATGACGAAGAGTGAGAGAAAAATAGATTAGCAAAGGATAAACACATGTCAATACAGTATTGTTATGCGGATTACTTGTTTCTTGATTTTTGTCTTCCTGTATTATCTGATCTCCTATGCAGATCTCTTTCTAAATAGGGAGACGAAAATGATGATGACAGCAACAAAGATCTTTCCTCTAATGATGATGATTGAAGCTGGAAGATATTTTTTCCATATCTGTGAATATGATTTTAGCAATAGCATTTGTGAATATGTTTAAGTTGAATTTGCTCCTCTGATTGCCTCTCTAACCAGTAATCCTGATGTCAATTTGTGCACATATTTGGATATGAGCGAGGTGCATGTTGAATATATGATGCGGACTAGCAATTGTGAACAGAGAGATGGGAGCTTTTTTACTACAGAAGCACAGTAGAATGAGATTACACGAGGTAAACTTGTGCAATAAATTAAACAGAGAGAAATAATTTGTGCAGTAATTTACTTGTTGTTTGCAGAGACCCTCGTACGATGAGATAGCTTCAAGTAATTTATTCGGTGCACTCTTGATCCATTTTATAAATTATGCGATTTTTTCAGATTATGTGAAATTTAGTAGACTTCGGAGTTGCAACCCTGATCATTGTAAAAAATGGATTTAAATGAAACTTTGATTCAACCAACAATCTACAATACTAGCCTTTATAAATATCCTGGAAATCGATCTAAATATTTTAGTTTTTAATTTTATAATTTTTAATGTATTTCGGCATTCAAATTTGACTCTTCCTGAATAGTCACAAAAAGATTTAACTTGAAAAAGGACGTTTGATAGGTATGCATCGAATCTTGTTTTCCACTGGGATTTCTGAAAGAATCGACAGATTCAATTTTATATCAGTTCAGAATATTCACTGGCTGGAAGGAAGGTTACTTTAAAGGTAATCTTGTCTTCTGTAGTTTGACTGTCGGCTTCAATCTTGCAAAATTAATCCAATAACAAAAATGAAGAGGATGATGAAGATGATCCATGTTTTATTCAAACAAAGCAAATTTGTTGGAAGCATTTTTAGTACATTCGAAAGAAAGAATCAAATAGAGTGTGAGAAACGGGCAAAGAAGGAAAAAATGTTTTATGGGCCCACAGAAGCGGAACGCATATCCCAATCGCAATTCCATCCCCGTCCTATTTTATTTGCAAAGTACAATCCCATTTGTAGAAATGGAGAATTCATCATCAACCGGGACAGCAATCCAATCCAATTGCATGTCTGACTTTTGAATTTTGTTGCTATTTTTATAAACACGATGGAATAATAAAAACTCAGGAAAAAACAAGGAAAATTCCAAATAATTTTACACAGTTAAAAACTAGAAAGAAAATGGCATCACGCAGGAGTTAAAACAGTGGAACGGAAAGCAATGAAATATTTTTTACGTCTTAAAATACAAAATTTTTTACGCATCCAACCATGATTGTACACGGGATGGCACGATCCTCTAAATATTCAACTCTTCCAGCTTGAAAACCGAAAGAGTTTGCATTTGCTGTATCAGAAGAACAAATAGATTGGTAGTGTTGCCAAAAAAGATTTCTTTACCATTTTGCATTGCTCTTGTTGCTGGCTCCGGGATGTATTAAGGGAGTCGAGTTTTGTTAAAAATGTTGCCATCTGATTTAATCTTTGAAATCAGCTATCTTTTAAGAACAGGAGGAAGCATGCTGCGTCCTCGTGCAATTGGATTGGACGTTTATAAAACAACCTTGCCGAAATGGCCATTCTTATAACATTATCATATTTTCTCTATTTCTGCGTCTAGTTTTGGATACGTTGTCTACTTTTAAAAATTTTATTTTATGTTACAAAATTTGAGCTTGGAAATAATTTACATCGGTTTTTACGTTTTTCTGTACTCAACTCGAACCCTTGATAAGTCTCGCACTCTTTTAATCCCTTCCTGCTTCCTTTTTTGCTGCTTTCTAACCCTAAAAATGTATTCCTGTAGGGAAAACTTGTAATCCACTCTCCTGTTTGTAATTAGCATAATTTTTTATTAATGGGAAAAGCTTCAGGTAAAATATAGTAAAATCCTCAATGGCTCTTTGCTGTTGGCTGTAATGTTGGCCACCACATCAAAATCAACAAATTTAGCGTTTACCTCACCTCCGAAACTAGCAATCGTTCATCCTCAAAAATTATAGTGCTCGCTTATGAGGATATGCGAGCCTTTTAAACTAGATACAAATAGCAAAATGATACATTTGTTAGTTTTGTTAACAAATTTGCAAGCATCCAGGTCCACTTTTGCTGGTTTCTACTCTTAAAGTGTATTCCTGTAGGGAAAACTTGTAATCCTCTGTCCTGTTTGCAATTAGCATAATGCTTGATTAGTGGGAAAAGCTTCAAGTAAAATCCTACAAATCTTCACAGAGCACTCCTGTAAATATTGGCCACCACAACACAATCAACAAAATTAGCATTTACCTCGCCTCCAAAACTTGCAATCGCTCAAAAATTACAGTGGGCTTGCTGATGATGATGAGCGCGGCTTTTAAGCTAAATACAAATATGTAGCATATTTGGTTGAGTAAGCATATAATTAAGAGATTGAATTATGAAAGGATATTGCACCTAGCCAAAGTGGATGGATTTTAATCTTAATTTTTTGTATCTGAGATGCTTGTGCTTCACCTGACAATAATAAACAAATTTCTTCATTGCATATAGAACCATGCCGTGCCACATTTTTAAGTTTTGTTAATAAATTTGCAAACCTCTCTCTTGTTTTGAACGTGGATAAAGGAAATGGTTGAGATTTGTAAGTTCATCCAAGTAAAGAAGTCATAATGAAAAAAATTTAAAATCGAAGGAAAACGCCAAAAATGGTTTTTAAAAGTTTGTATGCTGCTCACAATTACAGATCTGATTAGCGCCTTTTCCGAATATAGCAAACTAATTAAACTAATTTAGTAATTTGACAATCGTCGCTTGCTCAAGAATAAGAGTCAAGTCGAATTCAATACTCTACCAGAAAAGTGTAGAGGAAAAAGGAAAACCTTTTTTCTAGACTGATCAAAAGTGACTTGACCCTTTTCTTC
>JAANSO010000468.1:0-31921 GCA_036507315.1 Lepidocyrtus fimetarius
TCATTTCTGCTGGCGTAGTTGCAAACGTCGTTAATATCGCAGAAGAGGAATGGCATTGTACTGAATCTTCTAATACAAGAACCAGCAAAGCCTAAATCTTGATGGTGTGCCTTCTCTGAGGATGGAGATAATCATGATAGTATAAATACAGACAACTCGATATTGATGATGAATGATTGTTGATTGTTAACCAGTATGCACCGAATCGCTTTCTATAAAAAATTCCAAAGCTAAAAATATCCAGTGGACTTCTCAAACAGGAATGATTCGTAGAATAGACTAAAAAAACTTTATTTGCTTTATTAAAATTAAGCTGCAGTTTGCTTTGTTCAGTTGGTGGTGCAAATACAAGAGAGAACGCTTCTTCTATGAAAAAATTAGAGAAAGCAAAGTGAAAGGATAAACTAAAGTATGCATACGTTATTTAAACTTTGATATTTTTATTACCAATTGATTGTATACGTTACACCTTTTTAAGGGTTCTCATTTAAATGATCAAATCATTTCACATAAAAAAATAAATAACTACATAATAAGTAGGAGCAATTACTATACATTTGTAAACAAACTTATATCATAAATCCTGCCATAATAAAAATCGTATTCAACCTTAATCACTGAGGTTTGGTTCTGTGAAAAGCCTTCTTGTGTGAGTTTAAATTTGATTGAGTAGTACATTGTCTCTTGCATATTTTACACACAAATAACTTCAATCCAAAGCATCGCAATGCGTGTGTCTTTAGTACACTCAATTGGCTAAATATTTCAGTGCATCTTGGACATTTGTGACGTATATTCCGCTGGGAGTTTCCGGTGAACGTCCTCCTCTTTCTAGGCCGCCCAATCTTCCTTTGCTTTGAAGTGATTTCTTCAATAAGTAGCTCCTTGAGATCATCTATATAATACAATAACCTTTCAATTGAAATGCCCAGTAGGTTGAATATATATCATTTGAGAGATTTACCGTATTCTTTTACTTCTAAAGGCTCAGCACTAACAAGAATATCATCAACTTCTTCAACTGCATTAGCCATTTCGTCTCCCCTCTCTGCATCATTTTGATTAGCAACACCTTGCTCTCCTTCTCTATTGTCATCCAAAACAAAACCGAAACCAGGAAAATTCTCATCTCCAACCATAAGTTCCGGTGGAATCTCCTCCTCCAGATCCTCAAGATCCTTCACAGGCCATACCACAGAGCTACATTAACATATTATGTACCATTATACATCATAATAAAACAAAGAAATGTTAGTTATAATAATTAAGCGAGAAATCGCACCTATCCCAGTGTCTAAATGTAGCAAACTTTTTCCCGTTTTTATCTTCAGTTATGTGTTCAGGATAATACACAGCTTCTCCGTTCTCCAAGCGTTGAATAGAAGCTTCATACTTAGCATTTCGCGTTTTCGGAACTAAATATTTTGCTTCCGGATAAATCCTTTTCGAGTATAATTTTAGATCTTTATTCATGATTAGTGAAATTACAATCCAACTGACTATTCATTAACTGTAATTGCATTTTGCGACGACACCTGAACTATTAAAACGATATTGAAACTAATTACATGGATATTCCCGACAATATTTAAACGAAAACGATAAATACATGAATGTTGACATGTTGCTAAGTAGACCTATATTGCAGTAATACCATGAACCCATGAACCGTGAAGGGTCCCAACGGTCTGGTTTAATTTGCATAAACCATTGCATAGCAGTGTTGATGGCAGCCTACATATAATTAGTAAATCTTTATACGCATTTTTCTTAGTGTTTAATGCTTGACATAAATGAATGATTAATCAGAGCCGGCAATGATAAGTCAGTACAATGTAAAAGTTAAACACATTGCATATCTTGACAATGATTCTCATTTACATGATGGGTTTGTTTCCTTCATAATTTTTTAATCTCTCGGTGAATTTGAAAGGTGGCGATTGCAAACTGCTCAGAAACATGTTGGCTTTACGTTGACACTCACATTGTGCATGGCAAAAGTGAATAGGTTAGTGAAAATTGCTTTATAAAAGTAGCTACTGCATTACATGAGTGAATGCGTATTATTATGAGAAATTCTCTTTGTTTCATTCATAATTTTTCATTCTCTCGGTGAATTTGAAAGGTTATGAATGTGAACGGTTCAGAATAAGGTAGGCTTCAGGTGGAACCTCACAATAACCGTGGCAAAAGTGAATAGGGTGGTCAAAATAGCTTTGGAACGTTGTATGCGTATGAATTTGAGATATTTTCTTTGTTCTCCTTACAAAAATGCATAAAAACTGCCTTTATGGAACATAATAGTGAATAATAACGAAAATACTTTTGCGCAGATTGTTTCCTTCATAATTTTTCATTCTCTCGGTGAATTTGAAAGGTGGTGATTGCGAACGACTCAAAAGGGTGACTCACGACATGCCGCTCGCATCCAGCAACATGAGATATACTATCTGGTGCTCCTTTGTACGTAGATTCAGAATCTGAAACAATTTGTCTGATCTGTCTAGAAGTTTTGGAGATATGTTAATTTTAAGAAATTTGCATATCACAGGGCATATAGCAGAATCCCATGTAAAATTTTTTATTGGTGTATTCGATAGAGCATTTAAAATAAGCCAACTTTCCAATTTACATTGTTTTGAAATTCGCAAACGTTGCAAAAATACAGGTCCTTGCGTAAGGTCATTCCATGACCCCTCCGATACAATAACATGTGAAGGGAAATTTCTTAAAATTAGCATATCTTCAAAACTACTAAACGGATCAGAAAAATGGTTTCAGATTCTGAATCTACGTTCAAAGGAGCACCAGACAGAATATTTCACTTTGCTGGAGGTGAGCGGCATGTCGTGAGTCCCCCTTTTCAGTAAGATCTTTTCTTCAAGTAGAAACTAACATTTAGCATGGCAAAAGTGGATGGGGTGGTGAAAATATCTTTATAAAAGTAGCTAATGCATTACATGAGTGAACGCGTATGATTATGAGATATATGCGTTGTTTCCTTCATAATTTTTCATTCTCTCGGTGAATTTGAAAGGTGGTGATTGCGAACGGTTCAAAATGAGTTGGGCTTTAATATAAAACTCACATTTAGCATGGCAAAAGTGGATGGGGTGGTGAAAATTGCTTCAGAACATTGCATGCGTATGATAATATGATATTTCCTTTGTTTCCTTCATAATTTTTTATTCTCTCGGTGAATTTGAAAGGTGGCGATTGTGAACGACTCAGTAAGATCTTTTCTTGAAGTAGAAAATAACATTTAGCATGGCAAAAGTGGATGGGGTGGTGAAAATATCTTTATAAAAGTAGCTAATGCATTACATGAGTGAACGCGTATGATTATGAGATATTTTCTTTGTTCTCCTTACAAAAATACATAAAAACTGCCTTTATGGAACATAATAGTGAATAATAACGAAAATACTTTTGCGCAGATTGTTTCCTTCATAATTTTTTAATCTCTAGGTGAATTTGAGAAGTGGTGATTGAGAACGGCTCATAAAAAGGTAGGCTTCAGGTGGAAACTCACATTTAGCGTGGCAAAAGTGGATAGGTTGGTCAAAATAGCTTTGGAACGTTGTATGCGTATGCTTATGAGAAATTCTCCTTGTATTATTCATAATTTTTTAATCTCTCGGTGAATTTGAGAAGTGGTGACTGCGAACGACTCAGTAAGATCTTGTCTTCAAGTAGAAACTAACATTTAGCGTGGCAAAAGTGAATAGGGTGGTGAAAATTGGTTTTTGAGCAATAGCACTTTCATAACGGGAGTGAATATATATGAAATTAAACGGTTCTCTTTGTTTACCTTCATAAACTGTGCATAAGTAGAGATTCATGAATTTGCATGCATAAAACCACAATAATTTAGTCATCTTCACATACCTTTTCAGTTCTTCCTTGAAATTATCATGTAATAATAGAAATCTGTTTGGTATGAATTAAGCTTCGAAATGAAAATCATACCAGGCAAATCAAAACTCTGCAAATGGCTCAAAAAAGTTTTTAAGCAGTATTACTTTTATTACTAGAGAGATTATGATTCAAATAATACTATTCCATTTTAATTGCTTCATGACATTGGCACGAATTGTCATTTACGAATACATTTAATATCTGCTTTGCATGATTTACACAGAAATATTCAACTTTAATACTCCCATCAAATCAACTTGATATGTACACGAATAAAATCTGAAATCTAATCTCATTCAATTTATAATAGCACGACACGTAATCATGTTTAACTTGTTTAAACCGAATCTTACCCAGCAACCATCATACTACGGAGTATTACCAGTCGGGGTATGGAGTAACTTGTATTAAACATAAGATATTTTCAAAGATTATCCTGCTCATCCGTGTTATTATGTTGCAACATATTACTTTACATTGCATAATTGGTAATATATTTAGCCGCAATAACTTACAAATTTTAATAAAAAAACTCGTCAGATTCAGAAATCTTCGTCAAAATCTTTGTCAAAATCCTCGTCAAAATTCTCGTCTTGACGAAGTTTTTATAAACTAGGTTTTTAAGGGAAAATCTATGCTTAAAGTGTTAAATATGAATGTTACATCTTATGAACTGTTATGATTGGCCTAAATAAGTTAGGATAACTATGAATAAATGACAGTTGTGTTAATTACAATGAAATCACAGTTTTTTCAGTTTTTCTTCGTTATTAGCAAGTATAACTTTCAAATACAAATTATTATGCAAACGGATTATACAACATATAATTATGTTTTTAGATCTAACAAAATCGAACTATACTTTAAATGAAGCAGTGGTTTTGAAAAATTAAACTCCTCTTTGCTTAAAACACGTAATTTTACACAGTAATGGAAGACAACTGAAAACTCACTACTTTTAAAGAAGGAATGAATGTGTCTGCCTTGAAACATGAATTTTATAATAAAATCTCTTTGCACATTTAAATTTTCAACAAACTCTATCAATTCAACAGTTAATTTCATATTAGCTTCTTCTTTGGATTGATTCTTACACAACAGACTTTGCAGAGTACATATGTCTACATAGTTGAGAGTAGTTATGATCTCAGTTATGGTAGGTATGAATAAAGGACAGTTGTGTTATTTACAATGATATTCAGTGAAAAATCAAAGTTTATGAATACATGGGACAACGTGAAAAATTGAAAAAATCTACTTCCAAGCGTTTCTACTATGATTGGTTTGTATAACTAGGAAAAACGTCCTCTGAATACAAAACTTGATCAACGCAGGACCCCTGCTCCTGTTCACAACGTGAAAATCCCCAACCTTTAAAGCAATTGGCCAACAACTCCGAAAAAATCTTTTTGATAAAGTCCACTTCTTCCACATTCTGCATCGTCTTAAAATACTCTTCGAGAGAATCAACGGTCGACTTCCAAAATCCATCGCGAGAAAACAAAATCCCAAACCGATAAACATTAGAGATAAAATTAACAAAAGAATTTTTACGGAGAATTGGTTTCCAACAACTATTACGCAATACAGAAGGGAAATGACTGGCGGACCCGTTGAATTGGATATTAGGCCAGAGATAACTTTGGAAGCATTGATTGACCAAAGTAGATAGAAGTTGACATTGTCTATATACAACCTTCCAATGTGTTCTCTCCAAGCGGATACCTCCCCAAATTGGATGAAATTTCTTTGTAGAATTTTCCCAATTACGGTAACTTTGTAATTAAGAAAAATTAAACTTGTTAAGCAAATTGTACCGATAAAGGCCGTCGTAACTGACATGGGCAGCACAACAAAGAAGTTTAAAAGCCCAATGGAAATTCTATGAAATAGGGTGAATTGATTTTTAGGAACGCTTCCAGCCATTTTGTGCATTTCCGGAAGGAATGCTGTAACTATTGGGATGATTACAAGGAGTGAATAGCTTCCAATAGTGAATAAAACAACTGCGATGTTAAAATTAAGAAATCGTTGCAATTTGCCTCGTCCTAGTTTCCCGTTTAGTAAGCAATTTAACATCGCACAAAGCTCGGATTTTTTCTCATGGAATGTAATTAGATTCCCGAACATTGCGAAATTCATTATAAAAAGGAATCCGTGAAATGCAATTGATAGAGAAGTAATAATGTCCAGGGTGGCCAATGAGGTTTGTGAAATCCAAAGGAGAATTTCGCAAAGTGAGTAAAACAGGGAAATAATCGTTGAAACTTCCCAAAATCGGTTGAGCTGGAGTTGTAACGGTGAATTTATTATTTTGCATGAAAGGGAGTGTTTATTTTGGAAAATTTTTAATGGAATCATTCCCAAAAATTCTGCAATTTCCAGTTGGAACTGAAGCGCCTTCAAACTTAGCTTTGTAGACATGATTGAAGCAGAATTGAATGAGTTTTCGATTAAAGTTTGTTCAACAATGTTTCAAATATGAGGACTAGTCTAACGCTTTGAATTATTCAAGTGTTTATTAAATGAAGCGCAAAAAGCTATGCCGAATGGCTTAATTAAAAACCGTTGCGAAAAGAAATAATTGATGTTTTCTGGAAGGGAAAATAAGTGGAGGTTAACATGGAATTTCCTCCATTCCTCCTACCTCCACGTTTAAAGTAATTATATCCCTACTCATCGAACAATTTACTTTCCTTGCTTTTAAATAAATGCCAACGTCATTTCTTCCAATTGCCGATATCCTTGCCCTTTCCTAACGGAAACCATTGATTATGAAAAGATTTTAGCAAAGAAAGTGCCAATTTCCTTTATAGCAAGCATATTATTTGAATTTGCGAAAAACAAAGCAATTTTTTAGTCTGTGGCAATTTTAATTACATAATTTTTACAAAAGTTTAAAAATTTACAATAAACTAGATTTATTTGGCAGTGAAAAGTTTTTAANAATTTAACTGGATTTTGATGCCTAGCCCCAAGCGACTTCTTTAGGCTGTCCAGGAAGTTCATAGTCTGGAATTTCGTTTTTGTCCCCTCCATTCAAACTGTTATCTGGCTGTCTCCAGTCAGGGTTTCTTCCACCTTGAATTCTATTTATGTCTGGTCTTCTCCTTGCGCAAACTGCACAGCGACTTACACGACTTTCGTGATTTCCAGACTTTAATGTTTCCTGTTCCGGGCGCATAAACTGTTTTTGCTCAGGTACTGTAGCTAACCAATAGGAGAAAGCGGAAGAGAAAAGGTTGCATCTTCCTTGGCCCACACATTCAATGAATGGAAGTGGTTTGAAGAATTCAAGGCAGGAGCCTGGAGAAGCCAAAGGTTGACCTCCGCCTTCAGCACCGGCGTCTGTGTGCTGTAAAAGCAATTAAAAGTTTAAATATTTTTTTAAAAAATAAAGATTTTTAATTAAATTACAAACCATCATGAAACTGTATCCATTCCAGAGGGAATACCACCCGTAAGGACAATCTGGAACATTTGTGGTTTGACTGTGAACAGCAATAACGTGATTTGGAGCTTCACAAACAGAACAACGAGAGACGTACTTGCGAATCTCTAATCCCGTGATTGGCATCATCATCATTGGAAGGGGCTCGAAGGTGCTGAGCCAATAACTATAATCATTTCTTGAGGCGTAATTGCAAACATTGTTTAAATTGCAGAAAGAGGAAAGGCATTGTGGAAAACTTTTGAAGACAGCTTCCAGGAGCGCCCAAATCCTGTCCTCGGGCTTTTCCATCTCCAGTCAAGTGCAAAAGGGAATACCCTGACCAGAGCTGTGTAGAGCCTAGGGGACACTCTGGGTCTTTTAATGATTGAGAATGCCTTGTGAAGAAATATCCTCTGGATTTTGGAGGTGGCCCCGGTGGAGCGGGATCTCCTCTTCCGCCTGGAGCTCCAGGTCTCCCCCCTAGGCCAGGTCGTCCTGGAGTTCCGTAATCTCCACGGGAACCTTTACTTCCGGGAAATCCCGGAAGACCGTTTCTTCCGTCGAAACCGTCTTGACCTCTGGGGCCGGGCAGGCCTGGTATTCCTGCTTCACCAACAAAGCCAGGAGTCCCTGGTAGGCCTTTTTGACCATTTTGACCCGGAAATCCTTGCTGACCTTTGACAAATACTGTGGCGGGTGGGCCCGGTTGTCCCGGCTCGCCTCTTTCTCCTATTGTCGCCAAATAATCCATTTTGCCCAGGTCTTCCATTCAATCCTCGATCTCCAGGTTGGCCCTTTGCTCCGATTAAACCATTTAAACCGGAGTCTCCTTGCTGACCTTTGAACCCGGGGAAACCTCCGATTCCTGGAGGTCCCTGTTCCCCAGCTAGGCCAGGTCCTGGTGAGCCTGGAAAGCCAAACTCTCCCATTGCCCCTTTCCTTCCGGGAGGTCCTTGTCTACCGGGTCGTCCCGATAGACCGTCTTTACCTGCAGGACCACTTAATCCGGGTGGACCAACGTCTCCAGTTTCTCCCTTGACTAAAAATTAAAAAAGTTTTCATATGGCATTTCCTCATTGAATGGAAATAAAGAAAGGAAAAAGTAGGAAAGTAAATGAATGTAAGAAAATTTCACTCTTTCATTCGGGTTTCATTAAGTTACCTAACAGTATGACTGGATTATGTAAGAATTTAACTAATTTAAAAAATAATTGTTCATATAATTTGGGTAAGAATATAGCAGCAATAACATTGACATTATTAAAAACCTGTATAAAGAATGGAAAGATGAAGGGATTTGTGATGAAGAATCTGGGTTAATCCATGACGAAGCTAATCTCGTAGAGCTCTCTAGCTTTGACAATTCTAATGAAGATGATCACTCAAAATAATCCCAAATGCAATTTGAATGCGTATTTTATACTTGTTTAGGTGGTAAAAAGTGCAAGCTTCCAGCTTTTGATTATGCATAATATATAATAAATGAGAGTATTGACGGACAAGATTATTTAGTATGTTCAATAAATTTATTCATGTAATGATTTGCCAATGAAAGTTTAGATTAAATTAACATTATGTGGATTCATTTATTTTGCACAAGTAAACATATGTGTAATTATACTTATTAGACTTAATCATTGTACAAAAACTACTGGCAAATAAATTATTTCATAAACTGGGACTTCAAATATATTATTACAAACTATTACAACTTCTTCGATTAATCGCATACCTTAAATCAATTTATTATACAATTAAAATCAGCACTGAATCTTTCAAATTACCATATAATTCACATGCTGGCAAACTTACTATTTACATGAAAATAAATCTTCATCTCAGCCCTGTTGCGTATCATATCTAAGAATATGATCACGGGTGGTTTTAATTGTTTCTATGCATTCCTTAAGCACAGCAATCCTGTCCTCAGATGCACTAGCCTTTGCCTCTCGGAGATTTCTCTTCATTTCATCTTTGGATAAATTCAAAGCGTTCACCAAAAATCTTGCTCCTTTGTTTAGGTCCGAAAATTTGATTTCGCTAATGTCTACAAACCAACATAGTATTTATTACCGTGCAATCAAAACTCATTTAGATTAAAGTTATGTATTATACTCGCGTTTTCAAATATACCTTTGGAAACTTCAACTTCCGGTCTTCCATTGAAAACAGATTCATCGAGAATTATCCCAGATCCTTATTTATAAATAAAATAAATGACTAAATAAGCTTTTTATAAGGCCACAACAAATAATTTAATACATACCGTCTTCTTTCAATGAAATTCCCATGGCTCTAAAATATTCCAGGTGTTTCTCCACTTCAAGCTTCTGTTCAGATATTATATTTGCAAAAGTCGTTCCAAGACAAACTTCCTTTGATTGTGTGGATGATGTTGAGGCATGAGGAGGAGACAAGGTTCCCAATGAAACCTCTTTCCTTGGAGAATCCATAGCAATCTCTTCATTCATTTCTATGATATTTCATAACAACGTAAGAAATAAGTCAAATAGATTTTTAATATTAAAAACTTATACCTTCAGAAATCATATTATCGTTATTTGCATTAAAAAACGGTGCTTTTTTAAACATGTCGCACAAATCTTCACCACTGCCATTGGTCACATTTTGCACTTCCGTGTTAATTTTGGTATGCGTTGGCATCTCCTCAGCATTTGGTGGAATATTGTCCATGTTTTCATCCTCACCAACATTTTGGCTATCTAAATTGGCACGCTTATGTAAATATAGTTGTGCGTCAATCCTCCATGTCAAGATTTTTCGAATGACATCCTCAACTTGCTCCATTTCTTTCGCTTGAATAAGTTGTTGTATACAGCCAACAATTCTCATGCCTAGTTCTTTATTCTGCAACCCCAGTTGTAAACCTAATTTATCAACCACTTCATTTGAAACATTGCCGTTAGCACCGCTTTCGACATTTTCACTTGCAGATGCGTTTAAATCCATCGCGTTAATACTTTTGTTGTAAAATCAGTTATAAATTAACATCAAATATTTAAGAATTGGTATTGATCACTTGAAAAATTTCACTCTATTTAATTTGCGAATGTATTTCACACTGGGCAATGATAAAACTGAGGATAGCATCCGTGAAAATACGATTAACGGTCAAAAAAATCCCCTTCATATTCATATATGATAAATGTACTTATCTTGCTTGTGCGAATGTATCAACGTACTGTTTAATGTACAATAAAATGCCTTCATCTTAACATCATTTCTCGCATTGGAAGGTACTATGATCAAATCTATGTAAACGTACATGTCATACTCTTACACTTAAGGAATTATGGTGTAACAGATATTCCATTTTTTCTTGGTCCACTTACTATTCATACAAATTAGCATTGAGTTATCCGTTAAATGACTACCAGGCTTGACTTTGTTTGTGTCAATTCATGTACATAGGCACCCATGAGAACACTTTTTGGTAAACCCGCTTCAAATGATACTGAGTTCATGAACCAATATGATAAGTATTATAAAATGAGCTACATTTTATGATGATAATTTAAACCTGCATCATAGATACTTGTTTGACGTTCCAACACGAGTCATTATACCATCTTATGTTGCCCCAATTGCTAAGATATGCTAAAACATAATCAAAATGATCTTTCTACTTTGCATTATTGCATAACCAAACTTTATTCAATGTCATTTACGTAATAATTTAAATCAAATAATGTTGCACAGGAAACCAATGAGACAAAAAAGTAAACATAATCTCAACACATACTTAAATATTCTTTAAAATCTTGTTATATACAATTAAAACGTTAATTACAAAAACTACCATCCCAAAAATGTGTAAAATTTTCTCATTAATTACTGTTCATTTCGTTTATTTAAACAATTGCAGATACAAAAAATCCAGTCTTTCCAGATATTGTTGCATTATGTCCATGTTAGAAAACTCGTCATAATCATTTCCGAAAACGTTGCGTATTTTCAAAATTAACATTTGTAATTCCACGTATTCCGCCTTCTTCTCTTCCAAAGTTGATGATGCATCGTCGTCAACATTTGTTTTGCTGGTATGCTCTACAATGAAAAAATCACAAATCATTTAATTTTTCTATGAAATCATTTCGATTTGATCATCAATATGCATTACTCATGTATTACTGACCGTTTGGAGAGTTATCCGTAACCTGGGGTGCTACTACTGGAAGGTTAATAAGGGAAACCACAGCGTAGAGTCCAGGGTTTTCTTTGCAGAATCGTTTAAAACTTTCTGTGATTAAAGATTTTAATTTTAATTTATTTTGTACAATAACAAAACATTATAACAATTATATTACCACTGTTGGCCAATGCTTCCGATGCCTTTGCGAACTGATCGTAAATTTCTCTTTCGAAAACGAAACCACTGTCTGGTGTCACAGTTGTGAGGATAACTGGATAAGCTTCATAATGTAAATTTGATTCTTCCTTTGGATTTTTAATTGATTCATCGTCTCGTGTTTGTTCCATTCTACTCATGATTTTATGCCGATTTGAGCGATTTGTTTTAAATGAATATATTTTAATTGTTTTTTAACTTTTTCACAAATAGCTGATGAAGAATTTAAGTATTTTCTTTTGCTAGTAATGAAAACTCAAACAACTATGTTTATTCTGATTACTTAAGCAAATGTAAAAATCTTAACGTGTTCATTTCGTATATATAAATTATACATATAAGCTCATAAAACGAAACTATATTCTCATTTTAACACGTCCATGAATAGCATTTATATTCACTTTAATAGTTTAAAACTTATTGTCACCCATAACAAGGACATAGCTTTACTTTTAATTTTCACGTTACATACTGTCAACTCATAAATAAAGCTTTCCAAATCCCATTTTTACATGTAATTTTGAGAGACTTGTCTAATTCATGATAATATGCTAATTTTGACAAGCTTCAAATTAAACATACCGTCAATACGACTTATGAAGTTGTTTTAGCTGCATCTTCAACTATATTATATTTATTTGCAAATGTATGGTCTGAATTGTCTACATAAGTCAACCCAACAATTACATTAACCAATGCATGGTCATGTTAAGTACCTGCAAATCAAAAACTTTGCTTTGCTACAACAAAAATTGACGGTTTTCTGCGTGTAGTTGTATGCATAATGTCACTGTTAAGCACACACAATTACATATTACTTCCTCTGACATTACAGCTTCTTTGTTCTTCCAGTCTGTTACAAGTACTACTCAGTAGGATTGTTTCAATTTTCCATAAATTATGATATCCGACAATATGAATGCAAATGAAACATGATAGTTTACGACGATTTATTATTAACACATGCAACAAACATAAACTTGGAAATTAGAGTGATAACCTGAAAAAGAGCGGTTTTAGGAACATTCTTGTTCTTTATTCTGTAAAAAACTACGGTTGGTTTAATTTTTTATTGTTTGTCACACTGTGAAATATTTATGTAGTTTCACACGTATAAATTGCAAAAATTTCACCTTCATTACAATAGCTCTGTCATATTTAATCAACCTGGGACATTTAGATTAATAGTTTCAGTTATAATTGTTTAAGCGCATTTATAGCTCAATACGAAAAGTGATATTAAAATGGCAAGGATCACGCGTAGTCAAACTGCAGCAACGCCAAATATACCTACTGGTGAAAGAGATGTTAAGTGTGATTTCCAACAATATATTAATACTTTCAATGAATCTTACACCGTCACGTTCAATGGTGGCACTAAATGCGACAAATACAACGTTGTTAAAAGTGGTGAAATGCTCAGTTGGTTCTGTCAGTACTTGAGTGAAAAACCGGCACAGGATTGGAAAAAAACTTTTACAGAAATGAATGACCCTTCTACGACAATTAATACATGGTTTGGTGGTTTCGCGAAAATGTACTTTGACAGAGGTGGGGTGCGAAAGACATTGCAGCAGGTGATGCACAAAGAAGTTGTAGCAGATTATGAAGGTGGCGACACAGACAAGAACAGATCAGCAATTAATAAAAGCAAATCCTCCTCAATCACCAGCTTCCAAAAATCATGCATTAAAAAAATGCGTGCTATGGTAAACGAGAACCTTGCTGTTTTTCTTTCTCTTTGTGTTAGTTTATTTCGGCATAAACACAAGGAATATTCTGAACAAAGTATGAATAACACCCTGGGATATGACTTAATTCGTGATTATAACTCGTTGGTTAATCGCAAACAACATTACGAATTTTATAATTTTGATGAGTCGCAGTATGATCCATCCGTGGTTGAAACGTGTTCTGCACAATTTTCTTACGACGAGAATCCTTTGCCTGTTAATTCAAATGCATCACATGAGAAAAAACGGAAACAAATTGCTAAATTGGTCAGCAAGGACAGGTATTTGGCCTCAAAAAGGGCAAAAGTCCAAAGTAAATTGAAGATCCAAACGGAAGAGCAAAAGGAGTTTGCTTTAAAAAAGCTCAGTTTCATCGCAGACCAGACATCTCGAAACTTTATGCGTGAGGCTATTGGATTTGGAATGGAACAAGATGCTTTGTATAAAGAGGTTTCTAAAACGGTTGCGAAATACCTTATTGAATATGTACCGGATTCAACTTTTCAAGATGACATGTCTGCATATAAAAAAAAGTTGGAGAATCTTCAAAGCAATTATAATTTCGAACCGGATATAAACTACATTGACGGAACTGACGAGGAAGCGTTAAAAATAGAGGCTGAAAAAGGTATACCTCCAGAAGTAGACGGCTATGAAGATCCAGAAAAGGCACAAGAAAATACAATTGGAACTGTATTATCTATTTCAATTGATGACCTACCTGGTACTTCCTCATCACTTGCTCCATGTCAAGGTAGAAACGAATTTCATGCATTTTTTACACGTTTTCTTATTTTTGCTATGATAGTTGCATGTGCAATATACATTTTCAACTTGTTATTATAGCTACTGCATCAAAGGGTTCGAAGAAGTCTTTCGATGATAACAACAAAGATCTTGACGAATCCAACTCTAACGACACAGAAAACTTCTCTCAATATACACGGGATAGGAATCAGAGTATGACTATAATGATTGTATTTGCGATTTGATATTCTTTTAAACTTCTTCTTTTTATTCAATTTTGGTACTTTTAGAAAGTTGTGAGGTGGAAGAAGAAGGAATTCAAGAGGTATTGCAATCTCCCTCCCCAACTGCCATGACTGAGGAGAATACTGCGCATGACAATGTTGCTGATTTGATTCAGCAGGATAACATCCAAATTGATAATACGATGAATGAAGAAGCTAATGAAGAAGATGGTGATGATGAGGAAAATGAAAAAGAGGGTGTTGATGAGGAACATGAAGAAGAGGGTGATCAAGATAATTCTGTGCCTGAAGATGTGGTGGGTGAACCCCTTGCTCAATCCGTTAATAAAACTCAATCCATTTCATCTACTTCATCTGCTGTTTACGGTAAATCCAACGATAGAGTCTGTAGTAGTGGTTCTGAAGATGACGAAACATCACCTGCACCGGCTCCTTCCACCACTTTTGTCAACAATGCGCAGCCTTTTGAAGCAGGTATTATTATATTTATGTGCTATTTGACATATAAATCCACATTTCCAACATCATTTTACTTTTAGTTGTAATTTCCCATGACCCTCCTGGTAATTCTGGCTCTACGACTAACGCTGAAGGTTCGTATGAATAAAAAGGAACGCAATGTAAATTTATTATGAATGTATGTAAGAATACTGTCAACTATCACGCAGGTGCACTTTTTTCCAGTGTCTCGGAGCTTTCCTAATGATAACATACCACAAACTGAAGATGATATTTCTTTACCCCTTCCACCTTTCACTACTTCCCAAAAGAAACTTTACCTGGACAGGACTTCTAAATTAAAACGAGAAAAAGAAGCCTTAATAAAATTACGAATGAACCCAAACACCCTTCCTGATAGCATCATTGTAAAAGAAAAATTCATTCGTACTATAGAGCGAAGTATTAACGATGTAATTGACGAAGCTAGGACCAATGGATGAGGTACAATGATTGTTTCATTGTGGATTTTTACTTGAATTTATATGACTTGCTTGTTTCTATATGTATATAGCTTTAATTTTTGAAAAATGAATCTACTACTATTTTACGTATTATGTACAGTTCAAATGTGATATATTGACTTGCCTGGTCTCCGTGTTTACATGGAGTAAGGGCTTTTATAGATAAGAAATGATAGTTACATAATTCATAGGTTTATATTGCTAAATTTCATAACATGTTGACTGTTATTTCGAAACTTAATTTGTTTATTAAGATCTTTTTTATTGATGAACGTTGAATTGATTAAGTAATATTGGCTATTAAATGAATTACATGTAGAATAGAAGATTTTAAAAACTTGTTCAAATATGCGAGTCATTCAAAAATTCATTTCATTCTACCATAACACTTGGCATATTTCAACATACAAGATTGCTACTCTTCTTCTGTTTAGCGTTCACTTCATAATTCTATCATGTTTCATATTCATAGTAAATGACCAGTCGGGTATGGACCCAAAAATGTTGGAAAAATATTATTTGCAATTCGATTTTAAGGTTATTGAGAGAAAAAACATATACGTGAAATTTCCTTCATCATAAAGTTTTAAATCTAAACTACATCTTTTACATTTACATGTTTCAAAGCAGCAGTCTCATTTTAAAGAAATTTGCAATTTTAAATCATCATATCAAGAAATTTCATAAATAAACGGTTTTATGCGCTTGGTACATAAGGCAAAGGTTTGCAAGTCAACCGTCTGTGTAAAAGAAAAACATATGATGGGCTTTCTCTGTATGTATTTGAGATTTCATAAATAATAATTGCATTTTTAATTTGAAGTTATTATTGTAACGCGTAAAATTATTAAACAGAGACTGTAATTAAATTGTTGCTTAAACTATCATCCTCATTTTATACATTAACATGTTTCAAGGTTACAGTCGTATTTAAAAGAAAATAGCCAAATAAATTGATCATAACAAGAAATTTCATGCTTAAACGGTTTCATGTCAACTGAATTGCATAGAAAAATGTTTGATGTGTACATTATGTGAAGGAAAGGGTTAAAAATGAATCGGCTGAGTAGCAGAAAAACATATGATTAGAGTTCTCTTTATGTATTGAAGATTATGTACGTATGCATAGGTTTCACTTTTACTATTATATTTGCGTAACATCCATTTTCTAATTGAATTATTTATTACAACGCGTAAAATAAAGAAACTTAGATTGTAATTAAAATGTAGTTTAGAATGTCAGGTTTAATTTTTGAATTTACATGTTTTGAAGATACAGTCTCATTTAAAAGAAATTGGCAAGTTAAAATGAACAAATCAATAAATTTCATGAATTTCATGGTTTTATGTACTTTGCACTGTACTTGAACACGTTTACTGCGTAGAGTACATAAACAAAAAGGTTAAAAGTCGAATTATTATGTAGCAGAAAAACATATGATTTGCTTTCTCCATATGTATTCGATAATGTAGAAATATGCATTACAATCAATTTCATTATTTTTAATGCGTAACTGCTTTTTCAAATTGATTTTACTATTACAACGCTTAATATTATGTAACTATGCTTGTAATCAAAATGTTGTTCATAAAGTCAGCTTCAATTAATACATTTAAATGTTTCAAAGATACAGTATTATTTAAATGAAATTGATTAGTGAAGTTGGTCATGTTCATGATTCGCATAAAAAGTTTGTCGAAATATAAAAATGCATGAATATGTACGCGGAATAACATGGGTGGGTTTCAATGAATATCACATACACATTTAACAGACTAAACACATGAGATTTCATAGCTTTCTCGTACATGCAAACTTATGCATTTCATTGTTTTGCGTAGCAAATTGATTATAAATATTTGAAACTTTATAATTCATAATAAAAAATGGCTCAAACTCGACTTATGTATAGAGAGGATAATCCACTTTTGATTGAACATGTAAGAATTTAATTGCACTTAATTACAATGTCATTGTTTAATCGATTTTATCAATCTCTTGTTTAATTTTTATACAGATTTTTGAGCATATCTTGGAGTTTTTATTGGAAGAAGAAATTGTGAAAAATGGAATGACTAAGCAGGTTCAAATCATTCGCCGTGTGTGCAAAATGTGGAATACCGTTAGTACAAACTGGTTTCTAAAGAGAAGGGATCAAATTGAAATGGGACTATACAATAGTTGTTGTGCAATTCAGCAAAAGGATAAAAAAATACAAGATTATATCTCAGTTTTCAAGGGAAAGTTCATGACGATTCCGTTTAATAATTTTCTTCTTGGTTCTAATGCAATGTACTATCGCCTGCTGGTTGGTTTTTTACATATTAACACGAACATTATCGTCAATTTGGAATTGCACTTCAATAGTGATCTTCAAATAAAGTTTCGCAAAGATTGGATATCCAACAAATTAAATATGCCTAATCTACAAATGTTGAAAATAAATCTTCATAATTTTCGCAAAGAGTTTGCGATATCACCAAACTTCTACAACTTTCATTATTGTTTAAATTCCCTTTTAACTGCTGCGACAAATCTCAAGGATTTTTCTTTTCGGGTTACATCACAACTTCCCGATGTGTATTCTCCATTTATACCGGATATGATGCAAGCCATTGCAACTAATTTGCCACAATCAGTTGACATTTTATGTTTGGATGCTTCGTTAAATGATGATTTACCTTTGCTGCACCTTCTTCACAAACGAAAAATAAAAGAATTGGAAATTCGTTATGACTTTGTTCGACCAGCATACATTTTCACTCTGTTTATACTTGTGCAACGCAAACATTTGCAAAAACTGAAATTGATAGGAAAACGAGAGTTTGGAACTGTATTGTTTGACATTCCAAGGTTAAAAAAGCTGAAACATTTGGAATTTGATGGGACTCTAAATGTTTACGTAGATATTACTAAATCTACACCTTTCCTGCAGCGTTTAAACGTGAATAAATGGCAAAATAAGCAACAGCTCATCAACATTATGAATATGAACTCGGGAATGAATGAATCAATTACAACAATTGATCTTACTGGACAATTTAAAGTAAAGAATGTTATTGCAAAGTTGACTAATTTTACGAAATTGATGTCTTTAACACTTGGACCCTCTGAAGATGTTAAAGAGGCGATGGTGGAAGTGTTTGCACTTTTAAATAACCTGGAACAACTTTCAATTACCATGAAGGATGACATTGACAATGAGTATTCAGGGGATTCATGGCTCAGTGGAGTGTCTGCACAAAGATGTGAACAAGTTTTACTGGGGAGAGATTTCCAAAGAGAAAGCATTAGATTTATGCCCAAAATTTATAATGCATCCTTGCTGAATATGAGAAGTTAGTTTAAATCTGTATTTACTATCATTTACAAATGTTATGTATATAATCAAAGTTTGTTTTCTTTGCAGGACTGAAGAAATTCGCAATACTTGACCGTACATGCTCTTTGAAAATGACAAGTTTCACAGCGTATTTTGTGTTTTTGCACATGGAGAATTTATCCGAATTGTCAATTAGCAAATCATGGATATCTACTTTTTTCATCAATATTCTTAAAGAAAAAATGACAGTGAATTTAGCAAACGATGATTATTTATCTGCTCGGATGGACCCCCTCGATCCTTGGGGAATCCCAGAATTTGATGAAAATGAAGATTTGCAATCGTATCATGAAATTGGAATAAGCATGAACAATTTTTTAGCTCTTTGATAATGCAATAATTTTATTATTATGTAAGATTTACCTTATTTTGTAAATATTCAAGATTAAACTAGTAAGTAACATTGTCTCCTTAGATTATTAAACCCCATGCAATAATGTATACAAATTGAATTGTTTCAAAAGCTACCTACATAAATTCATGTACAGAAAATATATATTTAGTACCGATGTATACCTATAAATCAATGCTTCATATTTTAAGTACTCTGTTGTTTCATGTGATATCTGGCATGTTTGTGTTGCATAGACATATAGAGAATTACTTTCTGACATGTAGGGTAATCCTATGAGTTGTACAAATATAACTTATACAATAACAATATAAGTCTGTGTTTTTCTTGCTAACATAATTATTAAATTCCAATTTAATTAATCGCTGCTGTTATTTTATTAAACTATTATCATGGATAATGATAAACTAGATCTTGTTCCCGTTTCACTTGGAAAGGAGCATTGGAATGTTGTCCAAAATAAAATAGTAAGATTTCGAAGGTCACTGGTGCACACTGCCGGACAGAATGATATTCGCTGGCAATGTGAAGTAGTTGGAACAGACGAAAACGATAGGCCCATTGTAGTCTATCCTGGTTGGAAACCGTAAATATCAAATAAAATGTACTTTTAGTCATGAAATATTTAACTTTCAAACTAATTATTAACACTTTGTTTTGGTAGTGATGACATATTCAAAACTGACGAAGTTTTAACAGCTCCAATGCCGGAGCACGATGTCTTGGATGATGTTGTGGTATTAGCGGAGCATAACAACGCGGCCGTGTTTCCGGGGGAGGGACATGTGTTGGAGGAGGAAAACAATGCTGTGGAGGAGGTTGGGGAGGATAATAACTTGGGCGAAGAAGTAGGAGGATGGGTTTTGAGTGACAAATCCAAAGAATTGACTATCATTACATATGGTATGAAGTTTTTTAAATACTTTTAGCCATAGCTGTTTTTTATTAAAAATTTCATTTGTTTTTTAGAAAACCAACTTGAGAAACTAGCCATCGAGTTAATGGTGGAAAGTGATAAGAAGTTCCGTAAGGTCGGGCGCCCAAAGAAACGGAAATTCAATAGCAAATCCGATCACAAAACTGGAGAATACCTTCATCAATGTCCCTATTGCTCCACCTTCAACGCACCTTCATTCTCATCCATGAAGAGACATCTCCAGTCTTGCATGAAATTGAAACTTTACGATTGCTACCATTGTAGTTTAAAGTGCAACAGTAAATCCATTCTCCAAACACATTTGAAGACAACTCATTGTTTTAAATAATCCTCTGTTTATTAACAAAAATAATAATATTTTGAATAAACTCGTCAATTCCGTAATGATTCAATAAATATCATTGTTATTTGTTGTGTAATACAAAAGATTGATTTTTAAAACAAGTTTGGAAAACATGAGAATATTAGATTGTGTATGAGAGCATGCTTTCTCTTGTCATCATTTCCTATCGTATTTACTTGGTTTCATTTGAATCTCATACGAATTCACAGGAGACTCTACAGATTTCATGAAAATTACTATTTTTATGCAATATAGTGCAAAATTAATGATTAAATTGAATAATTCATAAACCTTAATATTGAGTTAATTACGTGGATAAAAACTACATTAAATAATTGTTAAGTAATAATTTTCCAAGAGAGTTTCATCCATACCCGACTGGTAATACCAAGTGAGTATGATCTTTGCATTATAATTTATTCAATCAAACACTTTATTTTAGACGACTTGTATTGCAAATTACAAACACATGCATGAAATCACTTAAAATTTATTGGAGTAACATGAGCAAATTAAAATCATGAAATCAAAAAAAATCATCATATAATAATTAATTTAAACCAAACAGCATCACGTTTCATTACTCATCACTGTAATCAATGGAAGTGAACTCAATCAACTTCTTCTGTGGCTTTGACATGAGGTGTGCAACCTTTGTTGCTCTTGAAATGCCTATTTAAAGTTGAATTACAGCCGAATGACATTCCACAAGACTGACACATCTTCCTTGGTGGTCGCTCTGTTCCATGCTTATCCTTCTTGTGCACATTTAAGTGTTTTAAGGTTGTGGAGCGACTGCAATTAATTAAAAATCATAATTTTACACAAGTTTTACAATAATAATGATGTATAAAAGACTCACTGTGAGCACTTTGCTATTTCTCCAGTCTCCTTCACTTCCTCATGATAACATTCAAATGTTTTTTCCTTCTTCTTCAAATGTTTTTTTGTGATGTGCTGTTTTAAACTAGCCATGTCTTTGAAAGGGACAGTGTGGCGATCACAATTTTTATTAGAGCAGCATAGTTTAGTTATGGAATAACACTTTGGAACACCACATGTGCATTTCTATAAAATAACAAAGCTGTTGTAAACGGAATAGTGCAAGAATGTATAAAATTGCGTAATTTTAGTATATAATAAAACAACCTTTTTATCAGTGATAGATCCCTTTCGTTTGAAAGCTCCCAATCCCACAAGAATAAGATCATTCACTTTCATTTTTCTAGTAGATCGTAAGTACACTGTTGCCCTTTGCTCTCCATTCACATTTGTACTGCCGAAAATGATCTCAGCGTTTGGGTGGCAACTATGCAAATAATAATTGATCAAACTTGTTTTTATTGTCATTGTCATAAACATTTTAATTTGCAAATTGCAAAATTACCTTTCTTGAACGTATATCCAATTAGAAGCGTAAATTGACCCATCAATTACATAACCTTGTTCCGTTTTTAGCTGCCTATCTCCAATTTCAATAGAATCGCTTTTCCTCAGCTTTCCAAAGCATTCAAACAGGAAGTCACCCTTCTTAACACAGTCTTGGCTAATTTGAACGTGTTGCTTTCCATTAAATGGTGTAATCTGAACCTCGACTGGGTTTGTAACATCCACACTTTCAGGATTACTATTAAAACCCGCGACATGGAAGGCTCTTTTCATAACTTCATCCTCAATAATCACTGCAAATAAAAATATGAAATGTATGGAATGCAAGATGTATACAATTCATGCAACAAAGTGTAGTATAAAACTCGTTTCAAATGCTTACTTTCATCTACTGGATTATATCCCAATCCTAAAAGCATAATCTCTATCTTTTCGTCATCCCTATACTTTTTCGCCATTTTTAACTGATTATTTAATGGAATTGAGCGCAAAACCACTACTTTGCTTATGCACGATACTTGAATACTTTTCTCACTATAATCTTTGCGTAGTATTTAATCAATACATAAAAATCTAGTAGTATTTGTCATATGCAGTTACTGTGATGAAGCATTCATATTTTTCATAAACAAACCACAGCTGAGTGTTACATAACGGCCGGCTTTTGAACATACTTTTCATGTATTTATTGCCTGTACAATTCTTTTAAGTTAAATCTTGTGAGATTCACAAACCATTACCACATTTTCAGTTAACGTTTCTCTTTACAATTATATTTAATTGTTTGAAAAATGGAGTCAGGACATGAAAGACGGTTACGCAGTCATAGCAAGACTGATATAACTTCGCAGAGCAGAAGATTATTACACAGTTTCCAAACTAAGGATTTTTCCGAGGAAGAAAAGCAGAGCGTGTTAAAATGCTGAATAAGTTGCTGGGCTTCGAATTACTTTTGGAACATAAGATTGCAAATCCTTCAATAGAAAGAAGAATGAGTGACCAGTACCTCTACAATAAATCACAATTGGGAAGTTTCAGTACCATTCGCACTGCTGGAAAATATTATCATGATGATCTCAATGTCTTCCACTTGGATAAATTGCCAACAGAACTAGATTTTATGCTTAGGTTAACTGTGAATTCTAAGGGAAATGGAGTGGTGGCAGGACTTGAGATTCCACAGGACACAATAATCTTGCCGTACATAGGTGAAGTTGTGTTAAGGGAGGACTGGAATAAAACGAGCAGATATGTTATGGATTTGGACATTCCAAAGTATACATCGGACGAAGGGGTGGAACATGATTTACTTCGATGTAAAATTGATTCAAATAAGGTTGGATTTAAAACTATCGCGTAATTTGTTTTGATATCATATTCATGCTCTTTTAATTGTATACTTTAGCACGGCAATCTTTCTCGCTACATAAATCATGGTTGTGGGCAAACAGCAAATGCAAAGGTTGCATATGCTTGGCACGAGAACAAATTTTATCCGATCATTGTTTCTGTAAAAGAAATTCCTGCTGGAGATGAAATTCTGTATCACTACGGTTATGAATATCCGGTTGGCTCAAAGTTGGAGGTATGTTAGCTATTTGCATGCTTAATTTTCATAGTTTCATTCTTTTAAATAATACGAAATGTTAATTTTGTAAGTTCTGTAAATGTGGAGCATTTGGAGAAATCGAACATCGATTTGGACAGTTTGAAGAAGGAGGTGAGAAATTATACACCTGCAAATTCGAAAATTGTGGAAAATCTTTTACAAAGAAGCAGTATAAATATAACCACGAGAAAGCAGCTCATCAGATTCTAAAGTGTGAATACGTTGAATGTGCAAGTAAACCGTAAGTTTGCTAGTCATGTCTCATTCTCCAATATCATATTTACTACAAAAACTAAATTTGATTTCATTACAGTGCATTTACATCATATTCGGGTTGGCAGCAACATAGGAGAAAGCACCGTGAGTCTGTAATTTTGAATGGTCAGGGCCCTTCTCAGGTGTTAAAAGCTAAAAAGATTGCACGTAAGAAGAAACAAGCCGCTGCAGCAAAACCAAGTTAATTATTGATAGATGGAAATGTTTCTTAATGTACTTTCTTTTATGCGTTGTTGTCTTCTTTCCCATTTAATCAGCCTTATCAAATATTGTTTGTATGAATATTTCATTGTATTGTATGAATAATGAAAAGTTGTTGGGTAATGCACATGTTACGAGCAGGAAAATATTGTTTATGCGCATGTATGAAGTTATTACACTCCAAAAGACAAGTTAATTTATAAAGGTCGGCCTATTTGCATTAATTTATAAAAAACTCGTCAGAATCAGAAATCTTCGTCAAAAAGTTCGTCAAAATACTCGTCTAAATCCTCGTCTAAATCCTCGTTTTGACGAGGTTTTTATAAACTAGGTTTTTAAGGGGAAATCTTTGCTCAATGTGTTAATTATGAACTAATCAAGTTATGATAACAACAAATAAATGACAGTCTTGTTGATTACAATGCAATTAAATGAAAAATCACAATTTTTTTAGGTTATCTTATTTATTCGCAACTACAACTAACAAATTCGATTCAATACGTAACGATATTCACATAATCATACAAAAGATTATCATAATTTTAAATTAAACTAACAATCATTTGTTAAATTGACAAATCCATGAAGAAAAATAGTATCTGCATGAGCCTTGAGATTATTTTTATTCTTAATCAATACTTTCACCTCATCAAATCTTTTCTTCACTGTTGGAAAGTCATACGCATTAACCTCATCAAATTCGTGCTTTCCTTCTCCGCTCCAAAACACCAACATTTCATACAATTCCCATTCAGACATAATAAATTTTTCCTGGCTAAACAAATATTTCATATCCTCACTATTCAACAAAAGTAAACTTGAATTCAAAAGACCAGACTTTACATGGATAAGTGTTTTAGATAAATTAAACTCATCTTTGCTTAATGCACGTAATTTTACACAGTAATGGAGATGAGTTGAAAACTCACTACTTTTAAAGAAGGAGTGAATGGGCCTGTCTTGAAACATGAATTTTATAATGATTTCTCTTTTAACATTCAAACTGTGCAAAAACTCTAGCATTTCAACACTAACTTTCATACTAGCCTGTTCTTTAGATTGATTTTTATACAACAGACATTGCAAATTACTTAAATCAACAGAATTAAGATTGGTAATGATCTCATTCTTACCTTCCAAACTCACTTCCAAATTCATTTCTACCATCCTGCTAAACACATGCAAATTACCGTCTTTTCCCTTAATAATAAAATCTGTACATAATCCATTCTGGCTTGAATAAAACAAAGACTTGTTTATCACATCCTCATCCAGTACAAAATCATTGCTAAACCATGAATTATACAATTGAGATAAGATTTTAATTCTATCGTCCGACGACACGCAATTATTAAAATACAAGCTAGATTTACATTTAACTTTGCCAATCTCATTCATAAAATATTGCAAAATTCTACTTTTAATAGAATTCGACCCTGTCTGTTCTATATGACGCCTCATGTCCAATCTTACTTGCTTTGGAATAGAAATACCACTCTTGAACATATCAATTTTATTGTTAGTACATTTGTCAACGACAATACTGTGCAAAACCTGTTTAGTCTCTGGACTACACTTATAATCAATAATTCTATCATAATATTTAACAAGAGAATGGAAAGTAGAGGTCTTCATAGCAGTTATGATGAGAAGTGAAGTCACAAAAGTTCCAAAATGATTCTCCTCGAGCTCTTTTAATGAAGATAATAGCCTGTCGTGAGAATCCTCGTCCCCCTTTCCAATGAGCATGTCAAAGCATAAAAAATCCAGTTCACTGCAGTTTTTATAAATCTCGTTATCCTCTCCAAAAAACGTCCAAGCACGTAGAATCCAATAGTCTTTTCCAATTCCGTTGAATGATTTATGAATTGGAGTAGCTTGAACATCCGTTTCCACATGAGACTCATCCGGTCCAGATAATGATGGATCGTTGGAAACTGGTGTTGGATTGGAAGAGGGGGTGCCCACCTTTATTGGCATGTTGCCCATATAAACCGTTCTGGAGGATCCATCATTTTCCTTTTCCTTGGTCTGTGACATTTGCTAAATAAAAACAACGGAAGTGATGATGTGATATGAATGATTATGATTATCTTTTAAATACAACACAGCAAAGTAATTTCACCTGCTTATTTATTGGAGCGTTCCCTCCAGGAGCGTGCCGCTTCATATGTCTCTCCAGATTGTTCTTTCTAGACTTGCGCTCACAACACAAAGGACACTTGAAATTAAATTTACTCTCACGGGATTTTATATGATTTGTAAAATAATTAAATTGATTGAACCGAACAGAGCAATAAATACATTCATAGATTATGACATTGTTGATTTTAAATATTTTGTACTGATTTTGATCCATTTACTTCAGCTGTGTTAAAATCATGACAAAAATAATATGTTCGGAATGGAAAGACGATGAAAGTTTACATGATAAAGGCACTTAGAAATGAGACAGAATAAAACAAATTATAACGAGTTGAAACTTGCAATCTTATGTAAACTGGAATGAACATGAAACCAGGTTTTTGTGCAGTTTGAACTCCTTTTTACAACTGAAACATGAACATAGTCCTTGTTCTTGCTTGTAGAGGAAATAATCAAAACTCAGACTTGGAATTGGAGTAAGGAGTAATTTTTTATTATCAGGACAAACGGATTAGGTTCTATTTTTCGCAGTTGTCTTATTTCACAGTAGTCTTCTAAAAATCATATAATTACTGGAGAGATTATAAAGTTTTGAAGTGAGCTATTAAAGAATGGATTCCGGAAATAAGATTGAGTGCTGTTTCGCTTGTTCACGTTTTGTAAGTTTACCAACTTTAAAAGTTTAATTATTGCGATTTGAATAGTTGGAAATGTTCAAGGTTTAATGCGAGTTATAATCTTCTGTTCTAATTACAGGACATTTTAAATAACGGGGAAGTAATGGCTATCATGCTGGAGCAGAAAGTGACTGTTGGAACAATAGCGTGCTTCGCTGAAGGAGATCCCATGACGCTGATCAAGAGTCTCATGGAAGATGATGATTTTGATAAGATGGTTAAAGCTGCCCAGAAAATGATTACTAAAGATCCCAGCAAAGTGTTTAGTAGAGCAATTCACAAGGGCTACGGTCAATTGGAGGCTATTAATTTCAACATGGAGACTGAATTCAAAGCTAAGGGAGAGTTGGTACAGGGCTACTCTACTCAAATCATTGCAAGAGCTTCGGATGAAATAAAGTACATGGATTTCATCGAAAACCTGGCAATCAAGACAGTTGAGCCAGTGCAATTCTTGGAACATCTCTCATCTGTTGACTTTGCATTAGCGTTCGATAGGACCATGATCATTAATTTAAAAAAAGAAACCTACATGATTGTGAGCTTTTGCAACTCTGGAATAGTTAAAGAGGAGTACGATCTTCCTTACTCGGGTTCTGGAAGGGATGAACTAATGCACAGAGTGACTTCATGTGTGCTTAATGAAAGGTAGTTGAAACTGAAAAATTAATTAACGCACGTAACTGAATTCACAAAGAAAGCAACAGTGATTATTATTCGCATGTGTTCTATTTAGTGACACCCGATGTATTGTCATTACTGACATTTTGGGGATAGGAAATGAGGATGAGAAGAATGACTTGCCACATCCAAAAGAATGGATTGAATTGGTCAAATCGCATGCTGTGTTGGAGGATAAATGGTTATTTATTGGTATTCTATTTCCAGACGAAGAGCCTTTCAATTTCATGTCAGGGCCTAAGCTTCAGGATATGATCAACAAAGAGTGCAAAGGAGATGATGCTATTAAGGTAAACAAGGATTGATATTGTATGAAATTACTGAGATTCATGCAAAAAATCTTATTTTGTTTGCAGGTATTGAATTTTTGTGAGGGACCGGTCACGGAATTGCGTTCTTTGTAAAGAGTAGTGGATTCAAAGTTGATTTGCGTTTTGGTCATTACTTGAATATGTCTTGTTTTATTGATGAAAGATTAGCTTGAAAATAATTAGTAATTAATTAACAGTTACAAGCGTCGTTTTTAGTTTGCTGAACAATGATTCTGTTTATTTCATTTGTCAAAGAAAGTTCATGTTACTTTTAGAGTATGGAAGAAAAAATGTAATGAAATCATGTACTTTTCTTGCATTTACATAATAATTATATTCATTAGTTAATAAAAAAACCTGTTAGACTTAATTCAACAAATAACAGTAAACTTAACCTATCATATTTAGCTAATTATTTAAGTCAAATTGTCAATGCAACTTTATGATATCATAATTAATATAATTATAGAGTGCAGAATTAATAAATTTATTATTAAAATTATTATTTTGTGTAAATCATGTAAAGAATATATTAAATGTCTACGTAAATAACAATTCGTGCACATTTTATGAAACAGATCAAAGAGAATAGTAGTATTTGATTTATAATCTCTCTAGTAATGAAAGTAATACTGATCAAAGTCTATTTTGAGCATTTCTTGGAGTTTTAATCTGCCTCGTTCGTTTGACTTTCATTTCTAAGCTCAATTCATACCAAACTGATTTATATTATTACATGACAATTACAAGGAAAGACTGAAAAGTTATTGAGCAAACAAAGTGTGAGTGTAAAGTTGACTGAATTATTGTGGTTTTATGCATGCAAATTCATGAATCTCAACTTATGCACAGTTTATGAAGGGAAACAAAGAGAAACGTTTAATTTCATACATATTCACTCCCTTAATGTAAAAACTAATCTTCAGAGCCAGATTTGACCATGTTAAGTAGTGTTGATCTGCTTATTATCAATTTAACATCCAAGCTTACTTCATAACAAGTTGATTTCAGTTGTTTCATAATAATTTTAACGAGAAACTCCAAAGATTTTCAGCAAACAAAGCGGATAAGAAAAGTTGACTAACTTTTTGCATTTTCATGTATGAAAACTCATGAATACAAGTTTATGTATGGTTTACCGATGTAAACAAAGAGAAAATTACTCATTCACTCCCGTATTGAAAGTAATGTAAGGTGATATCTATTTTGACCATGTTGAAGTGTTTTGATCTGCTTCGTATGACTTTCATTTTGAAGCTTACTTCATAACAAGTTGATTTCACTAGAAATATGATAATCTCAACGAGAAACTCAAAAGTTATTCAGCAAACAAAGCGGGTATGCGAAGTTGACTGAATTATGGCTTTTCAATGTATTACACTTTGATACTTTACTACATGCATGATATTACTCATTGTTGCTATGACTTGCCGTTGCGAGATTTCATAAACAAACCATTTCTATTCATAACTCATCCTGTGTTCTTCAATTTGTTCACAAAAACAGTAGCTAATTATTTGAAACCTGTTAAAATCTTGTGGTTCGCAATTATTCGTCGCTATTTATTTGCCAATTAGTCTTATTTGTACATTCACGTAGTTGATATTGGCATTATAACAAAATGTCGGAGTCTAACGAGATAATGGAGTCGTCCACGCCTTGTAATCCGCTCCTACTAGAGGACGTAAGTAATTAAACAAACATAATAATATTATACGTAATAAAGTATAGTTAAATCATAATCCTTCACTAATCATTCATGTGAATATATTGATTGCAGGTATTGGAAATTGTTATTGATCTGGCTCTGTTGGGAATCCAAGCCAAGCAGGGAATGACAAAAGACGTGCAGGGGATGAGATTGGTCTGCAAACTGTGGAATGATGTAGTTGGCAAATGGTATGTAAAGCAGAGAGGTATGATCAATATGGGACTTTATGATATAACAAGGGCCATTCAGAAGAAGGATAAACGAGCACAGGAATTTGTCATGATCTTTGGCGGAAGTAGCTTTGCCCCCAAGTTCAACAAGATACGACTTGGACCCAACGTCATGTACAAGTTACTGCTTTCGTCGTTGCTTAGAATACATATGGACAGTTTAGTGAATATCCAGCTACACTTCGACAATAACCTCCAGATAAAATTTACTGAAAAGTCCTTGACAGATCCGCTCACCTTTCCTAATCTCAAGAAAATGGGGATAAACTTGGAGAAATTTAGCCCTTACCATGATGTTTCAGAGAAATATGAGTCATTTCACTTCTTTGTAAGGACGATGCTGTCAGCGTGTATGATGTTGGATGAATTTGCTATAAGAACAACTAAAACCGAAGGAAACTTATATTCAGATGTCTCTACAGCAATTATGAAAGAAGTTGCAATGAATTTGCCTACAACAGTCAAGAAACTGTGTCTGAGAATCGCGTTAGTTGATGACATGAATTATGTCCCACTACTGCAAAAGAAAAATCTGAAGCTACGGGAACTGGAGTTGACACTTGACTTCGTGAAACCAGTAAAGGTGTTGAAATATTTCATTCGACGTCACGCAGAATACTTAAGAACTCTTTGCATTCGAAGGGACCACTCCAATCAAAATGTCACATGGGATCTCCCATTACTCCCCAAGCTCAAGCTGTTGCAATTAAAGGGAAAACTCAATGTCCGTTTTGAAATCAGTAAAGAAACACCTTCATTAAATCGCCTTGACCTAAGCCGATGGATGGAGGAGGACTTATGCTACAATGTAATGATTGATCCAAATGTTAAATGTTTGAAAATCAAGGAAGTGGATCTCAGTTCGCATTTTAATTGTAGTCGGATGATTGAAAAACTTGAGCATTTCTCAAATCTTGCAGTGCTTAATATAGGGGCCTCCGCTAACGTAGTAGATACAATACTCCAGGTATTCAGATTCCTTCCCCATTTGGACGAGTTAAAATGGACATTTCCAGACATGCTAAAGGATAAAATTTCTGGTGATTCAATTCTCAGTGGAGTAAATAAAATCTTATGCGAGCAGCTTGTTATTGGAAAGGATTTTAGTAGATTCACTTTGAGAGCCATCCAAACCATCAATACTCCTTCACTTCTCAACTTGAAAAGTAAACTTTAATCATTTCACTAATACAATTAATGAAACAAAATAAAGTAATGATAATGATTTGTATGCAGGGTTGAAAAAACTAACCATAGAAGACCCGTCTCTTTACTTCGTAATGACGAATTTCTCAGCACATTTCGTGTTCAGCAAAATGCCAATGTTGTGTGACCTTAACATTAGTAAATCCCATATCACGACATTCCACATTGATAAGTTACGAGCGTTGATGAATGTCCGGTTGGCAAGAGATGGGTTCGAAGACCTTATTATGGATCCAAACGACGAGTGGGCAATAGTAAATTTTACCGGGGCTGGTGTTTTGGACATGATAGAAGCTCCAGGTTTAGGACCAGACCGCTACATTGTATACAAGAGGTGTGTATAAAGAGCATATGAAGAAAGCTGAGTCGTAAATGATTAGGTGAAAGTTTAGCAATTAAGATTAATGTTTTCTACAATTTTAATAATATCTAATTCATTGAAAGTTTTTGTATTTACGTAAGAATAATTTAAAGTATGTTCCAATTTGTTTCAAGTAATTTATAAGAGTATTATAAATAAACATTTGAATCTCTGTAAAAACACATAAATCACATGAAATGTCGATGTGTCATTTGAATAGCTGCACACAATAAATTTACCAAAAATTGCATTTTAACATTTACGTAAAATGAGAAAGCTGTAATCCTTACTGTTATTAAGTATTTTATGCAAGTGAAAACTGATAAATGTGCGAAAAATTTGCCGTTTAATTACGGGAGTGAATATGTAAAAGACGAACATTTCTATTTTTACACTCCATGAAATACAAAAATTCACACTCCTTCACATACCCACTCTGCTCACTGAATAACTTTTTAATTTCTCGTTGCAATTAGCTTATGACTACTGAAATCTGCTCGGGAGGACTTTAGATTTGATATGAATGTGATAAATCGAATGGAAAAAGTCTTTTCCCTGCTCAAAATAGACTTTGAATAGTGGTACTTACATAACGAGAGAGATTATGATTAAATTAATACTATTTTCATTGTTTCCATACAAAAATCTATGCATAAATTGACAGTTATGTATGTGCGTTCATAAAACTTCATAATCCCACCC
>JAANSO010000469.1:0-31889 GCA_036507315.1 Lepidocyrtus fimetarius
TACAAGAATCTCATATTCAGTGAACTGCATACATGAAAATGCTTAAACATGAGTTTTTCCTTGCAATGCCTTTTCCTCAGCCTTTTCTCTTTGTTCTTGGTAGTAGAAGTAATAATAGTGGGAATCTATATAAGGTTTTCTCTAAAAAGTCTCGTATAATTAATCTTCAAAAGCAGAAACTTTTTCAGCTGAGTGGAGTGTAATCGTTTGGATAACTTTGTGCAGAGAAGCTGAAGTGAACTGTAAGTTGATCCAAATCAGAAGCAGCGAGGACATAACACGGGTAGGCAAAACTGAAGTAGAGCAACCATGGAGAAAGCAAAGAGATAGGAGTCGATTCTCCCGTCAAGATTTTATATATATATTTTAGAGATCTTATAAAGTAGCTATCACCATCTGGATGTATTTCGTGTTAATAATATGGAAAGTAAAATTTAGACTACATGAAATTCATATTCGAATAATGCGAATTATAATTTGTTTTCAATATTTTATTCCAGGTTATATTATATAAATAATGTATGCATACACTTTCGGTGATGACGATAGATATCAACATTTGCACAGCTTTTTGCAAAGCTTTATTATCACTATTTAGTTCGATAGAGTTGTCAGAAATGGAAGGCATCATGGCGAGATATTCTGAGAAGAGATGAAAGGGAAAGGGGAGAGAAAAGCACGATGGAATAAATGAATGCGACACTTGAATGATAGCACACATGCTGGGTCACACACTGCCCTTCTAACAAAATCTCGAAATTCTTTTTGAAGGTAATTAAAACACTTCTATTGTCCCGGGCTATATTCTGCTTTTGAAACTCACAGCTTAATTACTGGTGTTCATATTCTGGCATTTAAAATAGTATACAACAAAGGAATCCTTGTCGAAATTAAATTTAAAAATTATTAAGTTCTAAAAATTTCGCAATAAGCTGGTGACGACAGATTTTTTTGAGATATTGTAAGGCTCCCGTTTGTTTTATTTTAATACTTGATTTTCTATATATAAACTCCAGTATACTGGAAACGAGTGGAACTATTCACAGTTGAGAAAGTTCTTTTGCCAAATTTAGAGTAAACTTTTACATCCAAAAACTGTAGTAAACACGTAATAGAAGAAAAGTTACTTAATATGTATCAATTGATGACTCCATTTCTTTCTTGAGAATAAATTTGCTTCAACGATAGTTCAATTTACGTCATTTGTTTTTGAAAGCAGACAGTATGGAGTCATTACATTTCCCCCATTAGTTCACTAAACTATTTTAATATTACAGATATCAGCACTCAGCAGTGATAATAATAGCTCAGCAGCAATAACCTTTAAGCACTATTTATAGAACTACGTAGACAAAGAAAAACTCTTTATTTATTTAGAATCTTCTTTCCAAGAAAATGACGCATGCTTCTCCAGCATTTTTCCTGGTCGGTGATGGGAAATTTTCAATCTTGAAGAGCACGTGAAACTTTTTGAATAACAATTAAATCTGTTCTCAAGTCAGACTACGACTACAGACTATAGGACTACAAGATTTTAAAATTAAGATTATCTTTTAGAAATTATCTTTCTTACTTTTCCACGCTTTGTTTAAATTAGCTGAAAGCAGTTTGGTTGAATTTTCGAGTTGTGTGCATGTTATTCGCCAGAGTTAACACCTTGTATTGCCTTTCCAACAGTTTCTTTTCATGTGAGGACGGTACACGTAACAAAGTGTACCTAATATTCGTTTTTTAGAACTTTTCTTAAAGTAGGATAGATAATTTTTGTTTGCTTCACATTTTACCAAATAAAAGTATATCAATTTTAAAAATATTCTCGGCTGGTCCAGGCAAAAATATTCTAGGTCAAAAATATGAAAACGCAAAGTCTGTTAAAACATCATATAACTTATTTGATAGTCTACTCTACATTGTAAAATAAATACACGTATCATTACATCATACTATTTACATTTTCACATTTACTTTATACTCCATTATTTTTCAAAATTATATTTAAACAAGAAAGAAAAACTTTTTTGTTTAAAGAGTGAGTTTGATATAAGGCGAAGCATGCTATGCATACATAAGTATAAACAAAAACGGTTTAATTTCCCTCAAAAGAAAGAAAGAAAAAGAAGCAAAACGACATTTTCACTCTCCAGCGGTTTATGTTGTTTTCCATTCTCCTTCTTTGCATAAATCTATGAATTTTTTATGCAACAAAAATAGGAATAGGCCAGAAATAAAACAAGAAAGTATATTCACTTTTTCTGCTCTTGTATACATTGTTATTATTCTTCTAAACTCCAATGGAGATAAAACGTAGTAGGAAATCTTAAAATAAGTGCAAAAAATGAGAGCTGTGATACATCGAAGAAAGTACGAATACAACCAGTGTAGGGCTTTGTCTTGCCAGCCACGTAAACTCACAAGCTTAGGACAGCATGTGATGGAGAATTGGGAACTGGTTTAGGAAATCCAAGCGTACCATATCAGCATCCTGTCCGACAAGGATAACAAATATAAGTTTCCAGTATGCAGGATGACACAACAATACATACAAACTGAAGGAAATACTACACGATTTGATTTCGTATTTTATTTTTTCTCGTATTGTGTCTTTCTGGTAGTTTTTCAGTGTCTCTTTGTAGAGCAAGTCTCTAATGCCCAAATCTAAGCATTTATACGTTTTCTTTTTGGTTCTCTCGTTTCTTCAACTCTTTCAACTTTTGAGGGGTTTGGTTTACGCTTCCCACTTGCTACTTAACTAGCCTAGTCTTACAATTCCTTTCACTCACTTTAAGAAATATTTCCCTCTGTCGAAAATGAGAGAGAAAGTTGTGATGCGACACTCTCTTACAACCACTACCGTTACACAAGCTCGTTTTGTGATCGTGAACCAGAACCAGAAATATTATCTGCATGTCTATTTTGCTAATACTATTTTCTTTTATAATATTTAAATATTTTTCATCCAAGAAAATGTGGATGATGAAAATACAGTTGTCTGACTATATTCCTTTAGTTGCTAAAAAAGACGTATTGCTTTGAAGTAGAATATAGAAATGGGAACAGTAGAAAATATAGCATGCTAAATTCTAAAATGTGTTTTTCAGGGGAGTTGTGATACGAATTCTATGACGGAAAATTTTTTCATTTTCTCTTGTAATTTGTGAAAAATGAATAATGCAGAAAATGAGAATCATGTCCTGTCGTCTGTTGAATTTGTTAAAAATATATCATGCAATACGTATATATATTATGATTATATGTAGCAAAAGTTAAGTTAACGTAAAATATACCTAACGTCTTGGTGAGAGAAGGAGAGAGTATATATAGTAGTTTCTTTTCTTTCAAGATGACTATAGACTCGTGGAAGTTGATGCCAATGATTCTTGGGATAGAATAAATAAGAAAAGCATGAAAATTGGGAGAGGAGATACTATATGACATGAATAACAAGTAGCGAAAATTGGAAATTATTCACGGTCGCCGGGAATATCGCTGTCATCATAATTTTCGATTAAGTCTATCTCCTCATGCCTCCAAACACAGCTTTATGATAGTATTGAGGAAAAGAAAGAATCGATCAGAAATATAGAGAATGAAAGAGATTTTAACAATTTTGAGAAATGACTGTAGACACAAATAGTAAAAACTTGCAATCCTAATCCTTATATAACGTACAAAATCAAGGTGTGCATTATTAAAATTGAAATTCAGATTGATTACACGCGGAAGGAGATACACTAATGCCCCAATTATTACCAACAGTAAGCATAAATATATCTATTAATAAAAAAGCGCGATTTTTTAGATTAGTTTTTAAAAAACAAATAATATGCATTGTTTTTTATTCTTTGTTTTTCTTTTATACACTTCGAACATTTCAGCTCCATTTTGGAGCTCTTTTTTACTTACTGGAAATGAAAACAAAAATATGCATTCCTATACCTACTCATTTCTATTACGACTGTCTCAAACTTTTTCTTTTAAGAAATTTTGCTCATTTCAGTTGTACATATTCACGTAAAATAGTATTCTTTCATTAAAATGACTACTATAAGTTTACTTTATTGCCAAACTTGACTGTTCATTTGTATCCAATTCAAACTGTTCTTTCTTGTTTCGTTGCTCTTTTTTATAGAGAAAAGCTAATCAAGCAACGTAATCGACGTCATTTTGTTCCCTCGGTCTGTCTACATTTCTCATTCTTCCTTTGCTTGCTTCCTAGACTTATGTAAAGCTTACTAGGAAATACTAATATTCACGAGTATGATTAACGTACAACTAGCAAGTTACTTTTGCCCATTCCCATCAAGATCATCATCCTTCTATTCCAGTAAACTTCAGCTACATTTCGGAAAATTGCTCATTTAAGTTCTTCTAAAAACATACCAACTCGATGGAAAACTTTCACTAATATTCTTATAATGATATGGTTTGAAGTCATCATCACCACATTGTCCTTGTCTCTAATAGATTGCTAAACTTCTAGTCACACATTTATATACACGGGCTTTGTTTTTTATATTCGTTTCACTCAAACGAATCAGTATTGAGAAAGTTATCACATATTTTTACATTCTGCATAAGAAAAAACCAATTTACATAAGGCTAAAATTAGAGATGATTAGAAATAATAATATTGTAGTAGTGAAGTGATTTCTGTTAAAAAATACTCAAAAAGTTTCCTTCTGTCCAATTGGATGATCATGCATATATACATAGGACATAGGTAGATATAATGCACATAAATGATTTTTTTATTTTAAAATTTAAAAAATCTTAAAAATTCTCTCAAAGGTTAAAGGTGAGGTGATTTTAAAGGACAAAACGAAACGTGAGTTTGTGATATAAAGAAAAGAGTATTATACGTGTAGTAAGAGATTTTATTGTATTTATCTGCTAAGCTTCTCGCTCAGTTTCTTTAGTTCTTCTTTTTTCAGATAATAATAGGCTCGTGGAAACGCAAGTACGGAATGATAAGTAAACAACCGGGAACTTTTTCGTATATGAACTATACACAATCAACGTTAAGACGAGAGAGCAAAGGGGAGGAAAATAAGTAAAGGAAAAAGCACGCACAGACTCTAAGAAAAATGAGTAAGAATGAAATCTAATGTTTCTTGTTAGTTGGAGGAAAATAAAGAAAATGGAAAACTTCAGTATTTCGAGATAAGGGAAAGTGGCAGAGTCTGATTGAAAAGGAAAAGGGATTTCGTTTGAGCTTGTTCTCCTTATTTAAGCCATGCCTTTCACTACTACTGCGATGAGCGATGATGTTGTGTTTATGCGCGCTGTTGGCTTGTCATTATTATTATCGTCATTCACATGCCAGTTCATTTCTATTTCTAAATATGCTTGAATATTGAGAGGAAATAAGAGGAAATACCTTGTTAAAGTTGGAAAACTAGGTATAAGGCCATTATTGTATGGTTCAAGAGTTTACTCTTGGTTTGCTTTCATGAGACAATTAATTGGAGACACTAAACTTTGGAAAACTAATTTTACTAACAAGGTTTTTTCCCTCCAATTTCAGGAAATATTTACAAGAGCTAATGGTATATGCATTACAAATTCAAGCCGCAATTTGTAGTTGTTTTTAACTTTGTATGATAATAAATACTACAAAACCACTGATTAATATCACCAGTAGAAAAACATTTAAAGGGGAAATTATTACTTTTAATGGTTAGGTTTTAAGTCATTTAAACTATAAAAAAGAAAAACCATGTACAAAATGATGACTATCAGTATTAAAAATCAGGTCACACTAAAGATTCACCTATCTGATTTCTCATTGGGTTTTCTTATTTAACATCGTAAAATTTATTTACAGGTTTGTTTAAAATTAGATAGATTTTATCACATGCTTATCCTTGTACGAAATGTTTAAAATTTTAAAAGAATATATACAATATTATACTACAAATATTGTACGGTTCCTTATTTACGTATTATCTTTACGTGATTCTTTTGGTTGTACCTTGGCGAAAAAGTTAATATCTTCGAAACATAATAACATGAACTTTAGAGCCAGCGTATTCAAATCAAAGAAATGAAAGTGAAGCTTAGCTACCAACTTTCCGCCTTATTTTAAAGGTAATGCAGATAAAATAGGAAATGTCGTACACCAATTCACGACATTGCACTGTAGTTTTTGCTACTGCGACAAACCTGTTTGTTTATTTGACATAAAATGCCAGGTTATGTAGTAGTTGCGGAATAAATTCTTGGAAAACAAAAACTCGTATATTATTCTAAAATAACTAATTGTGTTCGTTAAGAGCATTTAATCTTTACTGTTAGAACGAAATATTTAATTAAGAGAGTCTCAATTTAAAAGTAATCTACAGAGCATCATGAGCATGGATTTAAAAACAATTAATTAATTTTCTAGTAAAACATTCAAAATCAAATAAAATCAAAACAAAGGTTGATTAAAGTTATCGGATATGTTTCATTCGTAGAATTCATTTAATGAAATTTCCAGGATTTTCAATTACTATTAGCTTGATTCAACCGCATTATGATACCAATGTGAAGCAAGGTGATCAAAAGGGAATTAGCTTATAGGAGAATTGCTGATTCGGGGAACAAATTTTGCTTTTGACATGTACACGCTGCTTTATGAATAATTATCACTTTATAGTAAATAACAGTGGGTATGTATTTCAATTCTGAGTAACTAATATCATGTAATATGATATTGTTTAGAATTATAGACCACGATAATTTATGCTAACTCTACAAGATTATTATATTGCATCAAAGGATTAGGTTTGTTTTATTCCACAATAGGCGATTCTCCGCGTAGTCTCCTAAAATGTTAAACCGCAATTCAGCGAACCGTAATAAGCCATATTTCCAAAGAAAAACATGAATACAACGTATTCCAAAGGGAACGCTTCTTTTGCACAATTTATTTATTACAATTGGCACATTTACGAAAGAAATAATTGCATAAATTATCAACTTTCGCAAAATCCCATTTCCTAATGTTTAGGTTCTATTATGATAATAAAAAGGAATGGAACTTGTTACAAATCGCAGTTATGTTACAATCATTATTCCATTATGTAGATTAACAAATTTGTGTAAGTAATAATTGCAACACGATTTGATTATAAATGCTAAGTAAAAAGAATTACTTATCAGTCTGTTACCTCAGCATACGCCGAAAGTACGAGCAGTGTGATTCAGCACAGTCGTGTTGCGGAAGAAGGGATGATGTTGAGGATTTTCTCGGCCCTTTGTGAAAGTATATTTATCCTCAATCAAAAATTTTCTTGACTATATTGCGACATATTGGATTTAGTTTAGCTTCTCCTCGTCATTTGATATCATTTATACTACAATTTTCCCATCGACTTTCGACAACGTTGAAAAAGATATAATATATGTTAGTTCATGTAGGTATGCTCCATTCATTCAGTATAATAATCAGTAATTTTTTCCTGAAATTTCTGTTTTGCTACGAATTGATTGTTCTATCCAAATAGTCCTTAAATAATAACGGCACTACACATGAAAAACACTTTCACGTTTTCTAATTCCTAACAGGAATATCAACAAACGCACCAGACTTTGTTGTTTTGGAAGTTGTGTTTGAATAAATCTGATGTTGAACTTTCTGCATGGAATAAAGTACCTGAAATGTTTGAGCACAAACTTGACCAAGCGAAGAATCTGTTACTGAAATATCAATTCCTCACACACCACACCTCTAACACAAATTCACTTACTAATTTTTTCTTAAGTTTTATTAATGGCACACTTTTCCAAAAAAAATGTATTACAATTTTGGAAGGATAGAAATGGTAAAAGAAAACGTGATGGACGTGATTAATTTGTTAACAAGTTGGTTCCAGTTTGTCTTAAAACCGTAAAGCAACAAAGGTTATGACAACCTTCCAAACTTAATTAGTACAGCTGTTGAGGCTAATTGTAGAGGGAAGTAAATAAAATTAGTATATTATATAGCAATTAGTAATAATATGTTGATATGTCATAAGTCTTTGATATGTTAAGATTTTGATTTGGCGAATCAAGGAAGTATTTATTATTTAAATATTTTAACAGTACATAATAGTTTTGCTCAAGTAAGTGCACCAGTAGGAAAAGTTGTTGCAGTAAAAATATAAATAATTGTGCTAATCAATATCCAGCAGCAATGTTTAAATATTTAAATTGAAAGGGCAATTAATTTTATGAGCCGACTTGCTGCGTATTTGAAGCACATTTTTCTTAAAATCGGATCAGACAGAATTATTAGTGAGTACAGGATATTTATACGAAAATTTGTAAGTTAAATTTTGTTAATAAAAATAATATTTAGCCTTTAATTTTTGTATTAAAATAACGGCTGTAGAAGTTAACTCGAGGCGAAGTTTTGATATGTATCGATTGATATTTGAAGTATTCTCTTACTGTTTCACGAGTATGAGAAATAAGTAAAAATAGTTTGAATTTAGAATAATGCCAAATTAAGCTTACATTAACGAAGCTATTAATGCTTTTACTAATTGCGCTTGTTGGTAAAAATGGCAGAAATTTGAGATCAAGTTGTTATTAGGAAGAATAAACGTGTCACAAGGGTTAGCAAATATCTGCAGAATTATTGAGGTTCAAATTTATATGTTTACTGATTTGATTGAAGACGGCTTTCTCAAAACAACTCGCGGATTTAAAATTCTTTCGGATGGTATTATAATCAATCAACCTCACTGATATAAGCAATACTCTCTTTCTTTCTAATCACATTAAAACTGGGACTCCTTTAGTTTGCGATCCTACAGAACAACAAACCATTTACTTCCCTTCTTTGAGTCACTTTCTTTTTTTGCTGGTAAATAATCAACACACCAATTCACAATCATTAGAAACCCTCACTCATCAGCTCTGTCTTTTTCTTTTCATTTCCAAAAATTCTCTAACCGCTCCTAGAAATTCCTGTTCGAAAATTAAAAAAACTTTGGCTCCAGTTTTAAACTGGACAGCAAGATTGACCACTACCTTTCACTACTTCTTCTTATCAAAAATTATTTCTTTTGCTGCTGCTGCTGCTTCTCCCTAAATTAACTTTACTCTGCTCCAGACACATTTCTCTGTGCTGAGTTTTTATGAAAAAGTAGCAGCAGTAAAAAAGTTGGAAAGTGCAAGAAAAATAATATTTTCACTTCTCCCGTTCTCTCTTTCTACTACACTGCCGAGATTATGGCCATACTGCTGAAGTTACTCTAACGTTGCTCGAATGCCGTTGCTGCTAAATTTTACTGTAAGAGAAAAGAAGGGACAGAAACAAGCCAGGAAAAAATGCAGTGAATATCTATCCGTCTCCTTTTTGTATATAATCTGTCCACAACATATACAAATACAATGAGGAGAAACAAGGTAGTCAACATCGGGTACATAGTACATAGTTTACGAGGAAATATATACCAACAACATCATCATCCCATACGAGCAGTCCTTACCAGCAGCAGCACCACTTGCATCACATCAGCATTTCCCTCAATTGCTGTTATATATAGTTTTCTCAAACTAGTAAAAAGCATGAAGAAAGGAGAGAAAGCAGCTAAGAAAGGAAATCGAAAGGAATCAAGAGTAACATTGTACTTTTTGGATATACAGCGTGTATATATAATATTCAATCCATGACAAACACACGAGAACCAACAGCAGCAGCGGCATTATCAACATTTCTTGTTTTTCTTTTGCATTACTCTAAACCAGAACATTTTCTCTCACAGTATGGAAGTGTTTGCATAAAGAAAGCAACGGAAAGTTGTAAAGGGACGAAAAAATTGTAGTAAAAAGTAGTCGTAATCTTTTCCAGGAGTAGGGACATTTTACCGTAGTAGTAAAATAGGTAGTTACCCTTTATTTCAAAATATAGATGTAAAATATAGTTTTCTCTTTAGCCTTTCTCTTTCCTCTTTTCTCGCACATTTTTCCTGGTTCTTCTTGTGTTTCTCTAGTAAAGTAGGACTCGAGTTTTCAACGACGCCTAACGAATAACTGTTGGAAAAATCCGCAGTGCAGACCGAAGAGACGACAGGAATCGTCGGAGCGAAAAGAAAGGTCTACAACAACAGTATACGGTCAACAGCGCTTTATCATCATACACGTCCAGCCAGGTTCTTCACAACCACAGTTTTGCTTGTACAAAGCTAGCCAAAAGAAAAACACGAGAAAAGAATAATATTTAAAATATATGCTAAAATCCTGTATATGATGGTTAGATAAGAGAAAAACGATGAAATTTAGCTATGTACATATATCCATATATTTTGAGGAATCACGATGATATTGAAAGTGATGATGGGAATAGTGGCAGACGAGGCACGGAAAACAAGCATAATCATTGCTTCTTTTACGATGATAGCTGCCTTGTCTTTAACAGCACCAAAACAGACTAGAAAAGAAAAGACCATGGCTTCAGCAGTTGTACATATAACACACAGGCCGCATAAGTTATAATATTACCTGCCTTGAAGCAGGGGAAAGTAACGTAAAACAAGAACAGACTTTCACGCTTTCCCTTCTATCAAGCATCTTATACTGATACTGATGTTACCTAGACGGAGAACCAGTTAAAGGTACAAACAAGGGGAAAGGCGGAGTAGCAAGGTAGTCTGCTACTGATTCTAGTAAAGAGAATCTTAAATTAAACGTGTATATCTGTATCCTCATGATTGAAACCTTTTCTCTTATTTCCACAAAAAGTAAGGAAACGGGCACAGGTAGTTAGCGAATTTATTATTATATTGCCGGGGTGTGTATGTAGTAACCTTGTCCTCTGAATAAAAAGAAAGGACGAGAATGACCATACGTACCTATAGGTACGTATAGCAAGTTATAATGATGAGTATGCCAGTGAGACTATTAAAAAAGATTAACTTTGGATAAATGACTTCCACGCCCGTTTGGTTCAGATAGAATATATAGTAAGTAGTATATATTGTGGCTTTGTCATATTTCCTAATGAAGACGAGTGTAATATGAATGAATAGTCAGTTTTAAATAGCAAGCCGTCTTTCCTTGCTGTTTTTATTGTAACGTTTCTCCTTACTTTTAAACTGAGTCAATTAATTAAACTTTTCAGAATTCAGCAAATTATAATATTAGGTATATGATCTAAATGATGTGGTTATTCTCCAATGTTATTTTTTGTAATTGTTGAATAACGGTCATCCCTTTGAGTTCCGTTCGGTAGTATTTGTTAAAAGTTATTAAACCAAAACGCAACTGACTGACAAATTGAAACAGGTTTCTTACCAATTTAACGTGGTGGCAGAGATGACAAAGACAAATAAACGATCATCGCTTCTTCGTAAAAATCTCCAACTAATCATATTGTGACTCTCACTCATTAGTAATTAATTGTACTAGCAACAAACCAAATATTATTTGGAACTAATAGAACCCTCCTATCAGAGTTTTACGCTAGATAAATGCTTTGCAAGTCCAACTAGAAATAAGGGAAAAAGAATTACTCAACTTTAAGAGCTGCGTTTCTCTGAGTAATGAGAAGGTTCAAAGGAGGGGAAGATCAAGGTTGGCTGACAAAAATTTGTGATACACAGCCTACGATGTGCATAAATCCTAAGTGTTACAAAAAGATACTTGAATGAAATTGACTATCATGATGATAATGATGGCAAAGTAGCTGGAGGGAAAATAGTAAGGAATTACATGGGCTACTGCTCGATGCTCTACAGTAAAGAAAAATTAATGGTGAAAGGGAAGTATGAACGTGAATGATCCGATCAAAACTGAAATACTTCAATCAGACTGCGCATTTTTTGTCAAAAAGATGAAAAAAGAAACTGCTAAAAGTAGGCATTATATTTAACAGAAATTATTGTTGTTGCTTAAAAACTCAATTGGTTTGGGTTCAGGTTTTCATATCCTTTGTTCAGCTTATGCAGGTTGTAGGTTTTTAGTAGTAGATTTCTACGTAGAAGTTTCTGATACATAGGTATATATAATCATTCCACATCAAACTATTTTACTAAAAGTAAGAGGAAACCTTGATCTAATGACAAAACGGAAGAGTGAAACTATAAGATACACCATTCCTGGTTTACTCTAATAATAAGTTGCCGTTTGTAGTAGTAGCGTGCCAATATAACTCAAGCCGTACAGTTTCTTTCATTTTCCTTTCTTTCTCCAAGAAATGTAGGTATATCTTTTGTAAGTATTTAGGGGAGCAGCTTGGATTCTGTAAGCGGTTCCCATACAAATAATATTATTTTCTTTTTTTCTGAAATGTAAAGGGCCTTGCAGAACTTTCGCACAGTCACACTGCCTCTTTCTCGCATCGCTCGCTTCTTTGCTCCTCAAATTTTATCTTTTCTTCACAGAGATTTTCCCTCTCTTATGCTCGCCTTCATAGTTCCTCAAGCCGGATAGCCAAGGATCCAGTCTATATTCCCGTAAATATTATAAGGGTGCGACGGCGCTCCTACTTTCACCAGTCAGCCACTTTCTCGTTTTTCTTTTCTCCTATTTTTATGTCCTTTAGCAAAAAGTTTGCGGGACTATATATATGTATATTACTATACTTGTACCTGATGTAGATGCTAGAAATATACCAGACAACATTATTGATAGAATATATAACAAAATCCCTTTTAGCCATATCATACTGCTACATTGCTACTCATCTATCTCTCAGCTTTGCATTTTCTTTTGTTACTGTTTTTGATCGTGGTGAGTATATTTTTTATCGCTATTCTTCACGATCATAGCAAGAAAGGACAATCCATCCAACAATCGTTTCAGCAGCGGCATACTACTAGTCGAATACATATTATACGGGCCTAAAATTGGTAATGGTGTGGTGCAGGCTTTGAAAACAGAATAAAAAGCTAAAACTCTCACTTCACTGCACTACTGCTGCTGCTGTTTCCTCCTCTCTCCTTTCTTTCACCCTCCTATTTCTCTTCAAGATCAAACACCTACATCCATTTTCTCTATTTTATATATTATTAGGCAATAATAAAATACGAAGAACAGGAAAGGCAAAGAAAAGGAGGGCTACTTATTTTAGAAAAGCTCAAGTGAATAAAACTTTTGTATAAAGAAGTATACGTTATTAGCTGTATAATATATATTTTATATTTTCTTAGGTTCATATCATTATCGCAAATATGTACCAATAAAACAATGTTTAGCATTTTGGCCATATTCTGTCATATGCATATATATTGTAAAATTCCCTATGATTATACCTGTACGAAAGTTTATTTCCCTGTAAAAAGCGTGGATCTTACATTTTTAACAGAGATACAAAAAAGCAGAAGTAAAGGGTTTAAAGCAATTTTTCAACCAGATATTCTTTTTGTAATCCCTGATAAAAAACGCCACGAAGAAAGTATAAGAGTAAGAGAAAAGTTAAAGTTACGCTTGTTTTTACTACGAACGGACCAAATTTTACTACGACTTACAACTTTACTATAAATGTTCAAGTTGGTCTGGCGGTGGTGCCTATTTCAGTTCCTTTTTTATTAGTTTCTTGGTTGGATATGTGTGCCGCATCGCTGTTATGCCCAAGAGAGATGATATTTGGTAACATGTGCATAGCCATGCTCAAATGCCTACGTTAAAAAATATCAACGCATTTCTAAAACCTTTCGAAATAACTTTAATGTAAAACGGTGTATCCAGACATTAATGAATCTACAGAGAAGGACCATCCCATTTTTGTGTACCTACTACGTGTATTTCTTAAAAAGTAAACGAACGTTAGAAGGGAGCCAAAAATCAAAGTAATTTTACATATTAGTACACTTTGGTTAATTTTCTTATTCTAAACCCACAACACCTTCCACAAACTTTTCCAATTAATTTGACAGTCTGTTTGGCTGTCTGATCATCCTGCGTCTCGAAAATCGCAAAACACTAAAAGATTTCTGAACACAATTTTAAAACTTAATTTCAGAAAGGTTGTCATTTTATATTGGGGTATAATTTTGGATCCTGTCTAGTTAGAAAATAATATTTATCTAACCAAAGCCCCTACTTCCTTGATTAAAATATACTCAATCCACGTCCATTCCTATTATAGTTTAATCTTTTTGCTAGTACTATCAAAATCAAAATGCATTTAAAGCAAAACAAGTCAAAATTTGGGCCAGGCTGCTGCTGACTTTTACTTCCTTTCATACAGCTCTCACTTTCCTGACCGGATACTCTGTCTATGATACTGCTTATGACATTTTAAAGTTGAGCCGTGTGCTACATGGCAAAGCTTTTATCGCCATCGCTAAGAACAGCACCAAGAGAACCAACAAAATTCAAGATCATAAACTTATATATTATGTAAGATATTCATATAAAACTGAAAATGAACGAATTATAGGGGTTCCAAATTGGCAAAAGCTATGAGCACTGAAGGCAAAAGGGAGTCCCATCCAAAAACGAAGCAGTTGCTGAGGTACAAGGAAACCAGTGAAAGTCAAGGAAATTCGAAGCTTTCACATTATATGCATGACAGAAAGTGGCTAGTTTACCCTTTTTTCAAACCATGAGCTGAAAAAGTATAAGTCTCTAGCAACCCTATGAAACAAGTGAATGGTTTGGTTAATGAAAGAAAACTATGAACACTCTCATGTATAGCTTCTGTTTTTAAATCATACTTTTAAAAACACAGGAAATTTTATAAAACTGATATAAAAAGTCTGAAATAAGGGGCCAGCAATGTAACATTTTTCCAATTACAGCCTTTCCTACCAAATTTACTGTATTTATCAAAGCAAACCGGAACATTTGGATAGAAAAAGACTTGAATTGGAAGGAGTACCATTTGGAGGGTTTAGTTTTTTCTGACTTGTGACTGTCTCTGACTCTTTCTGACTTCACTACCCATTTCATCTCAAATGTGTATTCCGACTGCAGTAACTTACTTTAGTATGGTTCTGATTTAGCTATGTTTCAACAATGCAGCAGGGTTTTCTATTCCTTTTAGGAATTGCCTTCATCATTCCTTGCCCAACTATGAGTATATTCTGACTGCTCAACATTTGAGAAACAAAAAATCGAGAAAATGGCGAAAAAGTGAAATAAAGATAATAACGAAAAAATTGAATAATATATTTGTTGTTAAAATTAAAAAGACAGACCAACAAAGTAGAACCATAACCCAAATATTTGCTCTCACTGTGGTAACGTTAATACTGGTTCTGTTCTTTACAGCTTTGAGTAAAAAATAGAGCATTGCAACAACTATAACAAACTATCATTCTGATAAACTTGGAGAATGGATTTTAGGACAGGAGCCGGTCGCACAAAATCATATTTGAATTAGCATACAATAAAAATAGGTTTCACCAATTAAAATTAAAAACGATTTTACCAATAAAATTAGCTTTGTATATTCCTAAGTTTAAATCGAACCTAACCCAACCTAATTGGTGAAATCCAAAATTTGGGTGGTGTAGTATCATTGTTTTTTTCGGTATTGACTAAATTGAGGGGAGCTCTTTAAAAGTCCGTTCATGTCATATATGGTTTTGTGTAGCAGGCTCCTATCCGGAAAATGTGAAGCGCCAACTTTTTATGTGAATCTTTTCTCATTTTATGTTATAAAATTGTCAGTCTTTTGAAGCAGACATTTTTGTTTCAAAATAATCATAGTTGAATTAACTGCAGACGATTTTGTCCCTATAGTTTGGGTATTTTTTAGTATTTCTGCTTTATACTGCATATCGCAGTTTATTTTCAAGATGGTGTGCTTTGTTTTAGTAGAAGAGTTTCTTTGTTTGATAAAGTTTGTTCATGTAAGATATTATAGTATACATACATAAATATTTCCCAGTTTATTAGAATCTAAGGAAAGTTTTTCAAGTTTTTAAAAACGGTTAAAGTCAGGGTCTTATAATAATATCCCGTCATTCTTTTTATTTTCATGTGTGTATTAAGCAGGATAGTATTAAAAAGGTGGCACCATTTTACTTGCTAGCACTTGGAGAAGAAAATGATCCAACTTTTCTTTTTCTCGTTTTTACTTCCTCTTTTATATGTACTGCTGCCACCACCACCACTGCTACGTTTTCTTTTGCTTTCTCTCCCTCAATAAAGATGATGTCCTCTGAACCACTTTCCCATTCTACAACTCAAATAAAGAGAAAAAAGTGATTGGCAGGAAAGTGAGAATGGAAAGACTTAGAAAGGTGGAATAAAGAACAGGAATAGCCTTTTCTTTTCATCATTTCTGCATCGTTTTTCGAGTTTTGTATAGGTATATGCTTATACAACTCGTCTACTATCTCTATGAGGTACTGTTGAATGACATTTCCTTTCTAATACAAAAGAATAAAAGAGGAAAGAATATTTAGCTGAATTGTCCTCGTGAAGCGACGACAACGATGAAATACTCCCTGGTTGATGGGGAAATGTTCTGAAAAGAAAAGGTACCTAATCGACTATATGGCTATATAGCATCATCGTAGCATGTCAGCGAGGATGGTGATGATGATGATGATGATAACCGTTTCAACTAAAAGTATATAAAGACTTTTCTCTTTTCATTTTTTCTGACGTAAAGAAATTCACTGAACAATGGATTGTTGGAGAAAGTGAGAAAGGAGAAAAAGGAGGATTTTTATTTTCATTCCCATTTTTACTCTGACAGTGAAAAGTTCAAAAACATTTTAGCACCCTTCATCACACTGTGTTTTGCAAAGGGAACGGGATGCAAGAGTAAAGAAAACTACAGTAAATAAGAGATAGGGAGAGGAGAAGAGCAAGACAGATCAAGTCATTCTAATGAAAATATGTCTTCTCAATTTTCTCACTCTTTCGTTGCTGCTGTTCTTCATCCCTTCCCATCATCGTCATTATCATCTTTCTAAATAATAATACACGCTTTTTCCATAAATATGGTAATAATGCATGGCCACTCTTGTGTGTAATGTGGAGCTAATGGGATAAATGAGATCACATGAGTGAAAGTAAAAGGTGGAACTAGGGTAATGCTACTAGAAAGAAGGGATCTCTCTCCAAGATGGCTGAAGGATAGAAAAAGCAAGAAAAGGATAATCACAATGATGAGCTACTAGATGTTGGAATCCGACTTGTATTTTTCCTCGTCTTAGTTCAATGGGATAACAAGTTAAATTCTAAATAGGAACATGAAAAATAGTCCAAGAAGGAGACACCACATAACAAATGGGCTAGTATAAACGTAAAACAGAAGCTGTTTTTAAGTGAACGCTGTAATGATGGGGTTCTTGGGAGGCAGCTGCTGCTGTGTTGAATGATGAGCACAGTGTTCTTTTAAAACATCAAGGTTTCCTTACTTTCCTACCAAACACTTTATTGTTTTTCTCTTCTCAGCTTATTCTTCCTCTCCCTTCCACACTAATTTTAGTGGCATCTGTTTTTTCAATGTCTGAAGAAGTCAAGATTGAAATAAATAAGTGAACGTACATTTTATTATCTCCATCTCTGTCTAGTTGGAACTTGGATACACTTTGTTCCAGTAATTTTAAATGAGAAAGAGCAGGTTGCTGCCTCCCTTATTATTATCTTTTACCACATCACAGCAGCAATAGCAGCATTGTTAAATTTTTGTATAGTGGAACGAGCTTCATTTCTTTTCACTTAGCCCATTTGTACATTTAACATTTTACCTTTTGGTTAAACATGAGAAAAATGTTCCTCATCAAACACTAGCCTAAAAATATATATACGTATTGAATGCCTACAGTATGTAACGGTACGGTAATAATATGAACTTATAAGGAACGATAAATGCTTTACCCAAAAGTTTTCCTTTCTTTTCAAAATACATCTCATTCGTTTTTTGGTATTGTAGTGATGTTGTTGTGAGTGAATTAAGAAAAAAGATAGGAAGGAAAGACAAGGTTTTTCCTTTTCCCCAATTTTTTATACAAAGTAATAAAACACCAAACAGACATACATAGATGTTCTAACAACCGTACGTGAATTTCTGCTAGAAGTAAAGTGATGGAAGAACAAGAAAAATAATAGGTCCCTGGTTTTTCTTATTCTTTTCCTTTCCTTTTTTGATATTTTGCACTAAAGTCACTCAAAGAAGCCAAGCCACCTTCAATTCAAATAATAAATGCATCTAAACTCATATAACGGTATACCTATGCTTGTTTTGTACATAACATACAAATAAGTAACGTATTTCTACAAAAAAATAAGAAAAACTTTCTTATCTATCTATCAATTCATCCATCTAAAAAACGAACAGACAAAGGAAAGAAAACTGCTGCTCATGAGGTGATAGTACCAGAGAAAGGTGGCTTCATGGTGCGGTTGGCTAAGTTGACAACACAATATCTTTTCTTCCGCACGTCTACCTTACTCTTCTCTCCCAGTTTTAATACAAATATCAAGTATTCCAATAAAACATATCACTACCATCACAATCATCCACGTTTTTTCTTATTCCTCTTTCAAATTTCTTCGTCTCCAGTATTTTACTGGTGTGTAGTATACATCAAAAGAGATGTTCGAGAAAGAGATCATTCCATATCCCACTTCCTACATTTCTTTTGTTCGCTTCTTTCTATAGTGTGCTACTCAAAATTATGTACATGTAGCGTTAACATTATCAGCAGTTGTAATAGAAGAAATGGCATAGCCAGAAAAACAACAAAAAATATTTTCTATTCGAGAAAAAAAGAAGGAAGAAGGTTTGGAAAGCGGAGAAAACAAGTTTAATATTTAACATGGGATTGTGTAGTAGTAGCAGTGAAGAAACAGAAGAAGAAATAGCAAAAGAAAAGGATAAGAAGGGAGATGGAAAAAGAAAGTGTGACAGTAAAGTGGCAAGAAAAGACGAATAAGCGGGAAATATATGAGAAAACTTTTCTACAAGAAGAAAATTGGCAGAGTATTCCCAATGTAGAAGTCTCATATTGAATATAGATGGGCAATAAAATATTTGGTCTTTGAGAGATGGAAAGAGAAAAATTGGACTTATCTTTATGTTTGATGGTATAAATGCTGTAGTGGTAACAAAATGCTGATGCTTTGTGAGGCGATGATGATTGTGGTAGTGTTACTATTACTATACCTTCGGTTGCCCAGAAGGAAGTAGAATAAGAAGAGTAACAAGAAGAAAAGAAAAACTAAGAAGTAAAAAAGTGTTTTTGCCGCATGAAGACGGTAAAAGTACAAGTACTTTTCTTTTATGCTGACTAACAACGTGACAAAGGCTGCGTTTTCCTCTCCTCAGTATTATATTACATGTTTTCTATTCTCCCTACTAAAATGGATGACTATGATGACGACGACAAGCGGAAGGGAAGAGCATTGAAGCTTTTTAAGAATAAGGTGTAGTTGATGACATTGTTGTTATAGTATGAACATGTACGCATAATATATATATATATTATCTTCGTCAACTTGCAAGGAGAACAAAGATGGTATAAACTTTGGGTTTTTTTCTGCCGAAAAATGCATTTTCTTATCATGACTCATTTCCCGTCTTAAATAGATATCTTAATAAGAATTTTTATGCATTTATATAGCAATTTTTCAGTACCGATAAATTACAAGAATAAACTAGGTCTTTATATTATGTGAGAAATATGTATATAGGTAAATGGTAATTGTCGCTGGCTTGACCAGAATATTATTTTGTTTGAACGTCCTTCACATTCATACAGAATAAGTTAGTGGCACTGCGGATTTGCGGCAACATGAGCTGGATGAGTTCTCAGTCAGTGAGTGAAAAAGAAGGCTTCCAATCCTATCAGGAAAAAATGGGCAAAATATCAGCCAGTACAACTTGGTTGTTGTTTTACTTTTACCATCTTCTAGCTCGTACTGCTTGCGACGAAGCCTGAAAACTAGAGATCGTGATGATAGTTATCATACTGGTCGAACTGCTAAACTAGCACTACCGCAACGAAACTAGCAAAGCAATGGCAAACGTTTTTATAAGGATGTGCGATAAGACTGAAAGTTTTCCAGATTGTTGTATCCACCTTCACTGGAATCCCATAAAAGAATACATAAAATATTGTTAGAGAATGATCAATTTTGGCGCAATGAAAAGTAATCAGCAGCAACTCAAATAGGGACGACAGAAAATCCTTCCATGCTTGGTTTTTTTTGTTGTTATCTTTCTTTGAATCAGTAATCAGAAGCAAAATATATTCAAGCTCATTAGCAGTAAATGATGCGTGAAAGTAGGCAAGTCATTTTCAACTCATGCAGCAAAGTTACGAGCCGCAAAACAGCTTCACTTTTGTTTTTGTATAACTTTCTCTCGTTAATACTGTAGTGAGATGGAGATTACTTCATTTCTTCAAGCAAAATGCAAATGAATTTTTATTCAAAAAGAAAAAGGAAACCGGAAGTTACAACAGAACGCTCTGAAAACTTGAAACGAAAGGTACACATTCGTTATTTTGTTGTAGCATATTATCTTATATCACATTATTCATACATTAGTCAACAGCAGCGCTTTAATAAACATAAATCTTTATTTCAAAAAACATTCCGTCCCTCCATAAAATACTCTGTGAGCCTATTAGCCCTGATAAGCACATATTTCGCATGCACGCTAACCCTGTAATGCTCTGATTTACTCTCCAATTTATATTTTCTTGTCCGTTCTTCTCTCTGAGAAGTAATCAGAAATTTCCACGCACCAACGTGATTAACACATCAACATCAACATTTTACCCTTCCTTTTCAGTCCTCAACCATTTTCTAGAGCTACCTTTAATTAGGAACGGTTGTTGCAATAGCCTTGTGTGGCTTTATTCTTTTTCTATTCCTAGTCTTTTTCCCTTTCAATATATTCTCCTGGTATAATAATACAGTAGAAAAAGAGAGAGAAAATAATTTAGACGAAACTTTTCATTCGTTTCAATTTAGTGTATACTTTTTGCTTTGGAAAATATCAACATATGGCATAAACAAGCGTGTGACTTCTGATCATCTCACTGGATGAAATGTCAAGCTTCGTTAGCTCTTCGTTTTTGGAAAATTCAAATAAACAGAGACTTTTATATTTTTAATTTCCAGGTACAGATAAGGAACGTTCATTCCTTGTCTGAAGAGTTAGTTGTTGAGTAAAAAACAAATCACTTCAATTTTTTTGAGCCAATCAAAAGGTCACTTTTTGTAAGAATGGAATCATTAATTGGAAGCAATTGTTTTGTGAATTATGTTAAAACATTTGTACACATACACATTTATACAAACACAATAAATGGATTTAAAAAATACGGTTATGGTGGCACGTATACAATTTCAAGCATGTGAGTAGACTTCCTATTTTTGTAGTAAACCAGTGATATGTTCTAGTTGAAAGTTATTCCTTTATATAGTTAAATATTTTTTGAATAAATTAAACAAGTCGTAAAAACAAAGTAATATTTCTGTTTGATTTTCCAACCTAATATAACTTTTGCAATACACATTAGATTTTCATACGTAAACATACTAATTTGAAAAGGACAAAATTAAGATTACTACAAAGCAACACAAGAGTTTTTCTTTCTTTGACAATTAGCTCTTTGGAAATAGTACATAGAAAGAAAATGATTATTATAGTTTGATGAAAGGTCCTTGAAAAATAGTTCATAGTGGAGTAGGTCAACTGTTCGCAATAATAATAGCAGCTTATTATTATTAATACTACTACTGTTCAACCCCTTCTTACCCGGTAGTAGAATTAAAAGGCATTAATGATTTTGCATGGATCAGAAATCCTTTTTAATGAGAGTGTTGTGGAAGGAAATAACACTGGCTTGATGAGAATATTGTACGGAAGAAGTGGAGGTGAAAAGGTGGAAGAAATTTTTAAGGGGAAGTTCTTAACGCTGTTGTTGTAGAAGTCCGATTTTAACTTTCTCTCGTGTCTGGAGCAGTGACATTTAAAGGAAATGCTTTTGTTCTCAAGGTCCTCGATTACAAAAAAATACATTGCTATTCCTTTTCTTTCTCTTAAACGATCAAATTTTCTTCACACTATACCCTCATCTACAATGTATGTATGTAGCTCAAATGAAAAGTAGTTACACTGAAATCATCCACTACTCTAATATGTTATAAATCTATGGACATTAAACATGTGCATATTACACTACTATATTATATGGCTTACGATTTTTCATGTGCAGCTCTTCTTAATACAACAGCACTGCACGCAATTTTACTAGTTCACCGACCAAATTACTCATTAAAAATTCTGAAATCATTATTGACCAAACATCATTCTAAAAACGTGAAGGGACAATCTCCTTTTTCCATATGACCTTCAAAATATCAAGTTTTTTCATGTTTCAGATCAAGTCAAGCAGTGTGTGCTAGAAATAATTTTTAAAATACATATTTTAAAATACTTTTTCGGAATATGTTGACTTTTAACAAACATAAAATTTCCGCTCCTTTCATGTGGAAGTATTTACTGGACTGTGAATGTAATGCGACCAGTAGCTATTGCAATGTTACATTAAGTCCAAGTAAATTAGACCAAGTAATCTTTTAACGCTAAGTAACGATCTCTACATTCCATAAATTTCATAAAAAGTGAAAGTTCGTGACCCTGACCACACCCAGCGTGTATACAAAGCAGAATAATAAATTGTGCATGCAGGAAAAGCAATTGTATTATTTATTTTTATGTCTTGATGCTGATGTGAGTGTTTTTGCTTTTTCTTAAAAGTCATCCTGAAACCTACTGCAGCTAGGGAACTCTTGCTTATTATTTGAACGAAACAATTTTTTTTAGGGAAAACAGGGATTTGATGTTTTCTCCTCATAAATATTATTTGAAGTAATTTAAGCAATATAATTCCTTCTTTGCATAATATTTGATCTATCTAAAGAAAAAAAACTGGAAAATAATGGAAGGAAAACTAAGAAAAAGACTGGCTGTGTGTATACTACTATGTGCTATCATCAAAGTAGGAATAAGTCCTTGGTTTGATCCGTTGACGGTGATCGGTCATAATAAGCCAAGCACGTAGTGAAAAAATTCACAATTTACTACTTTTGTCGAAGAAATAATGTTTTTCATACTTATTACGTACATGGGTGTTGGAACCATGTAAGTAGAATTTTTAACGGACAGAAAACCCAAGAAACACATTAGATTTTTCTCTTTCTTTCTCTCTTGGTTTTTTCATGTAGCATGCAATATGGCAGTTATTGGGAGAAATTATGCACAATAAAATGTAAATGTGATTCTTACTTCTTTCCCAATGAGATCCAAGCCCCAAAAGTTTGTCCAAAATGAAGGCTCCGCCAAAATTTCAAAAGAAAGTTTCCACTATGAATATAAAACTTTTTTTCATGGTTCAAACAGGTAGGATCGGAGAACTTGGACGAAAAAGAATAAAAAAGAGAGTATATCTGTATGTATTATGTAAGTAGGATTATCGACTTTGATTATATTCTCTAATTTAAAAGTTTATGTATTCCACAATACAATAATTTTCATACAATTCCTGTCCTGTATACAAGTTTGAATCTACTTTGTTTTATTCAATTCAAGTTAGACCAACAAAAAATGTTTGAATTGTAATAATTTATGAACTGAAAATAGTAAATTATATTTGAAATTCCATGAAACGTTTAAATCACTTTCACTTATTAGATACTCAAGTTTGTATTTTTAAGATATGACGCTACAAATCATAAATAACTTTAAGGGTAGGACTGGCCCAAAATTCCTACTATGCATGTGTATAGTAATCATCGAAAACTGCGTAACCTCATTCCATTATTACTATCAATCAACTGCCTGCTCGCACAAATTTAAAACAATCTATTAAACTAGAATGAAAATTGAAATGGAACCATGCAGCCAGAATTAATTGACCACACAAAATGTCACAGATTCAAACGCAATGCAAAGTACTTTCAAAGAACCCCTCTTTCAACCACTATGCCAAACAAGTCTGAACTACATCAGTAGTCAGTTTTACTTTTTATAATGTAAATTATTTAATTTTAAGAAATTATCAGCCTGTCTGATGCTATAATAATTTATCCCCAGGAGCAATGACGATGGAGATGCTAAAGGGAAGGGATGAATACTGATGCTCAGGATTTTCGGGGAAACTGCTTTAGTTTGTATTTGTTTGTATTTGTATACGCTGTTATATTTTACCATCTATAAATCTCATGATATAAAATGAAACAAGAATAAAAGTCACACATGCAAAATAAAAACTCAACCCACCCTATTGGGCTCCATAAAAACCTTTTGTTTATATTTTGATAGGGTTTGAAGTAGTCAGAGATTGAAAATAATTAAACGGATGAGGAGATGATGATGACACAATAAGATAGTATTATAAATAATAACAGACATGAAAAGATTATGAGGATCATACATACCATCAACAGCCAGACAACAGCAGCTATTCAAAAAGCCAACAAAGAGCTAAAAACTAAAACTACCAAAGTTCACTCTTTCATATTTATGTTTTTTGCAGATCAAAAACTATAAAAACTTCTAATCTCTGGATTTATGGGAATGATGATAATCCCGATGACTTTTTTGTATGCTGCTGATCCTGATAATATTTAGGATAGCTTTTACCCGAAAACATGTCATGACTATTATGTCTGGGAGGAGAACAGCTTTATAGCTCCTTTATTATCCTTTCCACACGCTGACATGCTATTCCATACAAATACTAAATGAAAGCAAGGAAACAATGATATTGTGATCCTTTTGGTAGCAAAAATAATATTCACTCCATTTTATATTTTACAACTATTACTGCAGTTATATGCTTACCTTTTTTGAAGAAGGAAATGAAGCAGGCGAATATTTTATTGTGAAAACGAATATTAGTTTGACGAAGGAATGAAGAGGGGTAAGAGCTAGCGGCAATGGCAGAGTCAAACAGAAACATTGATGCACAGCGAAATGACTATGGATGGATGTTAGATCTTGTGTGACGACGGGACTATAGATTATTCGCATTCATTTTGCTGCTGCTGGTCATCATTACTATTACTATGTTGCCGTTTATGAGGGATGATATTATACTAAATAGGATGTAAACAAGATGTACTAGCGTGACTTGATGACTGACTGGACTCAATCATTATTTTATAGTTTGCTTATTTGTAAAGTTGTTGTGATGTCGTTATCCGATAGTGTTTATGGGGCAATGGGAAATCCAAATGAGAATTGTGCTTAAAATTAATACCCTTTTCCAAGGAATGGAAATTGTTGGGTTAATCATTAGCATTGCCGTTGATCAATAACAAACAGGTCTTTTCCTATAATGACCACATGAATAAATCAATAATAGCTTTTTCTTTCTCAGAATGCTTCATGAAAAGTACATTTAAGTGGTCAACATTGAGACATTTTTTATTTTCATATGTACAGTAGTAAAGATTTTCAGTACAAATGTTGAGTTTAACTGCACAATCAAACGAACAAAATGCAATGTCAAAGGTTAAATCTCACAAATATTGCAAAGTTTTGATCTCAATTTAAATGAACTGTAACAGGTCATCCAAAAGAAAGAAAATAATAATAAATAAATAATGAGATTTGCAAAAGCACACCAGAGTAGCGATGAATGTTTCCCTCAAATAAATAACTGTCCAGGAATGACTGTCGGCATAATTTTGTAAGTACTATAAGATAAGAGCGCAAAGTTTATGCTGTACTTGTAAGTTTTATTATTCTTAAACTGTAAACAGTGACAAGCTCATTACTTGTTTAATAATTTAAAGTGTAGCTTTCTACTATCTTTGTACATTTTTCAATTTAAAGCTACATATTTATTAATACATATTTTTTATTCTCTCGATTACATGACATATATAGTAATTGACAAAAATATTTAAGCCAGGTAGAGCTAAAATCTAAATTGATTCATGGATCTACCGAGTAAATTTGTAACCAAAATCTCGTAGCTTTCGTATCTGTGCTCATAACCACCTAAATTAATAAGCAATTGCACTTATTTACATAGAACATTACGTAAAAATTGTGACTTTAGAAAATTGAAATGTGCCACTGCTTACCATAAGGGATGAAACAAAGATTCAAATGCACCTTTCCACAAGTTACAGTTCCCATGTGGGAAACCCGACCAATGAAAAGTGGATCTCCACTACCTGGATCAGATCCTCCTCTAACGGCATACTTTGGGATGTTACTTCCGGTCGACGTCTCAACCCAGCTCAAAGCTCCAGGTGGAGCAACCAACACCTTTGTCAATGTACAATTGAACAAATATTTGAAATATTGACTCTTGATCCAAAGTTTTATTAAAAAATCTTTTTTACAATTTACCTCATATTCAGATTTTGAAATTTCTTTTCCATTGTGTGAGATGTAAGCACAAGAATGTTCAACATGTAATTTACCCGGAATCACACCGTCCAAATGTCTTCCTCTTGCTACAAATATAATGTTGTTTGAGTCGATTCCTCCTGGAACAGTGAATTTATTATTTGAACCGTTACGTTCTAATTTCCACGATATTATTGGATTCCATTCTTGTTCAACGACATCTTTTCCAGATGACATCCATTTCAGCATACTAAACTAAGAACATTGCAAAACGTGTTATTATTCTTAATGTAATTTCAAATATTTTTAAGCTTAAATAAATCACCATTTAGTTGGAAAACAGTACCATTTTAAGTTGTTGCTTAACTTTCCAACAGATCAGTGACAGAATTTTAAAATTAGTTAAGAAATACGTTAGCCACTGCCTATAGTTGTATTTTGTAGATATTCAGCTGCAATATATGATCATGAATTTATAGCAACAGTCGTCCCCATAATATGCAAAATTATCATTTACAAAGCCAGATTCTCATTCGAATTTTTACAGTAAAGATATATTCTGCATAATGCAGTAAGTTGTATATCCATCAAAGACGAGGAATAAACTATTCTTATCTGAATTGAGAAAAAATCGGATTTATGCCATTTTGAGAAGCTGTTTGGACTAAACTTGGATATTCAATTATTTTTCAAAATCATGTATGAAATGAACTATCATATCAATAGCAAAGTCATATTTTGCATAATATTAACTACCATTTTGACCAATTCATTTTTGCTTAGTTAGCAGTAAGTAAAGTTAATTTGTGGTTACTTACTGTATTACTAACCTATCGCAAATTCAACACAACAGGCACAGTGACAGTAGCAATGATGTCAGTCAATTAACTACAATTTGCATATTTTAAGCTATTTTCTTAGAAAATTGACAGGGAAAACCGGTAATTGCTTTTCAATGAATGCTACTATACTACTGTTATAAGAGTTTACGTTTCTTAAAGTATTTGCCAAGTCCCATCACATCCCCATCTTTTTCATATTAGTATTTTAATAGGACACAAAGAGATTTCAGTTAAATAAAATTTGCGCTATTTAATTTTTATGGCCAAAGGGATAGCAAAAATTTAATAACTCCATAAATATTACATAACATTAACAAGATATTATGACTCACTTTCTTCATGACTCTTCTTCATTAAATTAAACTGACCCACATCTTCTTCAATTGATTAATTTCATATTTCATCTAATTACAGTACTTCCTTTTACTCCTACGATTTTTAAACTTTAGCAAATATGTAAGCTCAAAACGGAGTAATAAATGTATATTATTAACTTCATTTTGCAACTTAAAAGATTATCGCTTTGTTTAAAGTGCATGTGTTAGATTTTTTGCATCATCGTAAAAAACTAATCTGCAAGTTTTACATAAAAATATTGATTGCATTTCTTATCATTATATCAATCAAATCATTGCGCATTGTTCTAACAAATTTAAAAAACATGTAACATTCAAATGCACAATAACATGAGGGAAATTATGTAAAATCGCAGATAGGTGATATTTCACCAATTAACTGTCGTGTTTGCAGCTTAATTTTATACAAAAATTTACATAATCTAGTGTATTTACAAGAATCCAATATGATTAAAAGCCTTTTCAACAATTTATTATCAAATTCTTCAGTTTTTAGGACAAAGGGTAGGAAAAGGTAGACAAACAAGTTATCTGATTGTGATTGCTGAGTATGATGGCGCTGATCATAGCGTTTGTGATTACAGTGGAACGCAGTGGTCGGGATTCGATGATTACGATGAAGTTTAAAATGAATTTGGCGAATGGTGATTGACTGCTGATGAGCTCAGAAGGTGAGATGAAATGATAAGTGATGATATGAATGAGTGAAGTTAAAAGATTCGAAATATCACTAAAATTACAGAAATAATAAAATATTTCCGAATGCTTGGATTTATATAATATACGGAAGATCATCTAATTAGTTTTTTTTTCAAAACATGTCTTTGCAGATTACAACTCACGTGTGGGCACACGAATTAGATATAAAATCAAGAGAATCTTCAAACGCTATGTACATATCCATTTAGGACAGCAATATATAATGTTTATTGTAATAATCGTCATCAATGACCGTTTTTCAACTGAAAAAAGATGAAGTTTTGAATTGTTAATAAAAATAAGCGTCTTCCTTTTTACCTTTTTAAATAATAATAAAAATACGCAGCTTTAGATGACCAAGTATATACCATAACTTAATAATATATCTCTAGCTAGACTCATTTTCTACCTTTTAAGTAAATATGGGGTATGAGATTCGCAAAAATTAAAAAGTGTGTAGGCAAGCATTCATAAACTTATAATATACGTTACGCATGCAAAAGATTATTTTAAAAATTATATAAGACTCTACTGATTTTGCCATAAAAGTTTTGTAAGCCGGAATAGTATTGAAATTGGTGGAAGAATTGAGGAAATACCGAAGACAATGTATTTTATTAGTATAGATTTCTGTTAATTTGTTTGATATTTTGATTACTTATGTGATAAATGTAAAATCTGTGCAATATTTAGAACTGACAATGAGAAACATAACAACAAGCGTCCGCTAGGCTCACTATTTTTTATTTTCACGCAGTAAACAGTAATTATCCACTAACGTTTGTGCTGATTTCCGTTGTTCTTCAATTTTCCTTTAAAAAGCGAAGGAGTCTCTTTCTAGAGTATCAGTTGTCCATCAGCTCACTTTGAGGAATAATACCAGTGAATATCTGAAATCTTTTTTCAATAACAAAAAATGAAGCCTTTTGTTGTAAGTGTTAAGTTTCGCATATTTTTGGACAATATCCATCTGAAAATATTAGAAATAAAGTGTTTTAAAAAATGCTTCCCAGGTACTTGCCGCTGTGCTTGCTGTAGCCAGCGCCGAGCCACCAACTGGAGGATATGGAGCGCCGTCCTCTGGATTTGGCGGAGCTAATAGTGGATTTGGTGGAGGATTCGGTGGATTTGGAGGAAGTTCAGGAGGTTTATTCAGTGGTGGTGGCAATTCAGGTTTCGGAGGAGGAGGAAACTCAGGATTCGGGGGTGCTTCTGGTTCTGCTGCTGCTTCTCGTGGTCCACAAGTGCACAGATATGTGAGTGTACATGTTGCCCCAGATGAAGGTTAGATTGAAAATATTCTCTATCGACAATCACTTTTATTTGGAAAATTGTACCATAAATTTACTAAAAATTTTCAGGAGTTTCCCAAGAAGCTCGTGTTATCAGAGTTCCAGGAAATGCAGATAAGCACGTAAACATTATTTTTGTCAAGACTCCAAGTGCATCCAGCGACCAACAAACTGAAGTCATCTTACCAGAACAGCCTCAACAAAAGAGTTTGGTGTACGTTCTTGTTAAGAAGGATGAATCTGCAAATAACATCAAGATTCGTGGACCCAGACCTACTTCCCCCTCAAAACCAGAAGTAAAACCGTGGCCTAATAATAATCTCTTGATATCAGTTAATACTACGTAGACGTTAATAGAGTCCTCATGAAATATGTAATTTGATTCTTTTAAAGGTCTACTTCATCCGCTACAAAAATGATGGAGCTGCTGCTGGTGCCGGTGCCGCTGGTGGAATCGGAAATGGTGCTAGTTCAGGTGGATTCGGATCCTTTGGAGGATCCTCTGGAGGAGCTAACGGTGGCTATTCTGGTGGTTCAAGCAACGGTCCTTCAGCTGCTTATGGTGCTCCTTAAACAAAGGAAAATGTTACCCCAACCTTAACTCTGAAAACCTTTCTTCAAACACTTTTCCCTTTCCTAGTCATTCAGTCATACTGTATCTACTTTTATTTCTAGTTAACATTTAGGTTTTAATTTCTTTTCCGTTGTTGAAAAATATGAGTCTTTATGCATGAATTTTAATAAAAAATCTCAGATGTATATTATGTTTCAATTTTCACCCAAGATTTTAATTTCTTTACTAACAATTTGGAAAATTTTGTAGATATCTACGCTATTCGCATCCGTTTACAACCAAAATTTCAAAATAGTCATATGCAAGTTCTCTACCATCTGAAAAAATCATAAGTGTTATCACAAACGTAGCAGAATCTAAATAAAAACCATCGCAATTTTTGTACTCACCATGAGCAATGCAACACTTTCCAAGAGAATGGTGAATTTTTCCAACCGTTATTCCGCTGCTAACTGTAACCCTACCAATGTAGTAAGGATCGCCATTTGGATCCTTTCCAGCTATTAAAGCGTTCATGGGAATCAAATGTCCCCTACATTCTACCCAATGTATCATTCCAGGTGAAGCTGTTAATAACTATTCAGAGAAAACTAGAATAGTAAATTTTTTAAATTCTACACGTCAAAAATATGTCACACAACAACCACAGGTTTATGCACCTCACCTCATAATTTTCTTTGAACAACTCTTTTCCGTCATAGGGAATTTGCGCGTAGGAATGTCGTCCAATGAGTTTTCCAACAATTAGTCCACCTGCATGGCAAGCACGTGCAACATACACAGGATTACCAGAATCCATACCTCCTTGAACTGCAAACGGTGCACAAGAACCTTTTGACCTTGCTACCCAAACAATGAATCCCTCGGTTGAAGTACTGCGGCTATACGTTTGACCATTTCCTGATGCTGCAATTAATGCCATATTTGAATTGATGGAAACTTTAGCCTCTCTAAATTCATTAAATTTCATTCATGATTGCTGTGAAACCTTCAACAAGTGGGTAAATTTCTAAAATGACGAAATTACACTTTATTTACCCGGGAGTAGAAGAGCTCTTGTAACTGCATTCTAGAAGATGTTGTTTTATTGTCTTTCGATTGAATTTTCCAGTACAACCTGCATTCTGAAATGGACATTTTAATTCTATTTCATCCAGTAAGAATTCCAAGTGTCGATTGCGAATTCCTTCCCATCCCATCTCTATACGACACTGTGGGCACCTGTTAACTCGCAGGTAACAGTCTTCACATAAAATGTGTCCATCTTTGCACTGAAATACTTTGCCTTCTGGCATGTCCAGACAAACCGGACATTTCATATTGTCCGGGATGACTTCATAAATGCTTTCTTCTATGTTTATCGCCATTTTACTTATTTAGAGATTTGGACAACTTATTCATATACAAGTTTGAATATGGAAAGATAGGGAAAAGTAGAATGAGTTTAAAAAAGAAGCAAAAGAGATTGAAATAAAAATGGCTAAAAATAGTTGCATGGCAAGCCCCCATCAGACCAAGCGATTAATTGTAACATAATGAAATTAAAACCTGAAACCTTAATGAAAAAGGCTAATCCTACTTTCAAAACCAATATTTTGAGATCGTATTTATTTTTACTGTTTTATAATACAAAAAACGGTTTACAATTCAATTCTGACTCTGTATTTTACATATCAAAATACAAGTTACTTGCATTTTTCAATGACGTATCGAAAGATTGAGTTATACATAATAAACGTCAGTATTACATGTTCAAACATTTTTATACATTTAGATATTTTCCTAGAGCGTTCCGAACTAGTATCTCGTACTTGTGATAAGCGTGTTCCTTTCCATCTAAAAATTAAAATATTTTTTCGGTGAATAATA